>JAOVYX010022529.1:0-14507 GCA_035668315.1 Drosera spatulata
TGATGCAAGAGCCAATACACAAGAAGCAGAAGCTCTTCCAAACCCTGTACTCACAAGGATCAGTCAAGCACAAGAACCGCACAGCCATCGATAAGCAGGTAAATAAGTTATACTGCAACTACACCTTTACCACAAAACATGGTTAGGAATTCAGCTGCATTGGCATTCCCACCAAGCAAAGCATCACGACAAGGGAACGCCATTTCTATCCCTATCGTTTAGCTATTACTACCTGGTAATAAAACATGATAAAACTAACTCTCAATGATTGGGCCAGAACATGATAAAACTAACCCTCAAATCTTGCTGATATCAGGATTCCTTTATAAAGCAATGAAAGTGTGGTTTATCCAATTCAAAACCAATTTTCCAATGAAGTTACACTTCAAGGGTCTTCAGTCTTCACCTAGAGCTTTGACTAAGCCTTTGAATCCTGCCCAAAAGGGAATCTCAAATCTTCAAGTTTGATTATTCATGGACCTTCTCCAATTATCTAACCCTAGAAACAAAATGGCCCAAAAAAACCAGAACTTACTAAATATGGAAATCAATTCATTTTCAGCACCTCCCCTTAATATAGAAATGAAGACACAAAAGCCAATCAATCAAGCTCCGAAATCAACAGAATCCTAACAAAAATCACAACCCCCAAATCCCCAATTCTTACAAGAATGAACCAAAACCCAGCACCCACAAACACAACAAAATCAGCAACACAACTCACAAACCCACACACAAAAACCCCACGAAGGAAGCAACTTTCACATACCCTTTTGAAAATCAACAGCAAAAATGTGAACCAGATGAGATATGGTGTCCGTGCACTTCAATGGGTGGATCCAATCGTGAAAAGAGAGGAAACGTGAAAACCCAACTCCTATTATATACTCCTATGCCCAAACCGTGAAAAGAGAGGGAACGTAAAAACCCAACTCCTATTATATACTCCTTGGATGAAAAAAAGGAGAAACTTGAAACAGTGTCAGTGATGAGTAGACAAGTGTGGTAACAGAGCCACCAAAGGAGTTGGGAATTTAATGAAGCAAGTGAGTTCAGAGTTCAGATCAAGCAAAGATCAAAGATAGGATCTTTCGGGAGCAGAGAGAAATATTATGAGGTTGAAATGAGACCGAATGTTGATTGGGACTCGTTCAAATCAAATGCTCCACTTGAGAGATATCAAATCAAAGGGGAAAATGAAGAGGTGAGGGTGGTTGTTGTTGAAGAGGTGGCCATTGATGGTGGCGTGGACTGCTTGTCTCCCACTGGTCTCATCTGGTCTCGGTCTGGTCTCGTGGTGGAGGCGTGGAGAGTAGTGGAAAAGGTTAATGATTTTTCTTGCTCATGTTGCATGTACAAGTACTGTTGTTTCTGTTGGTTTGATCCTAAAACACATATAAAACCGATGTACATTCTCGATCGTTTTGTCACAATGATAATTATGTCGCATTCGAGCATTCTAAAGTAACGTTTTTGACGTATTGCAATAAGATGCTCAACGCTCTTGTGTTATGAAATCAAAAGATGAGTGCTAAGATCGATAGCATTTTTGCTATAGTACAAGTGTTGAGGTCGGAAGTCGTTATCGGATAGGAAACTGGGGTTTGTGAACCCAAATGTTTAGATGGTGAAAATTTGTTTGTGGATTCAGATCCTTCTCGATATTCAACACTTGTAATTACACACGAATGCGACAGACCGGTTAGATGAATCTGAGGTCGTGATCCCGAGGATCGGTTCCAATATTTAAGTCAGTAACGATTTAAAACTTCGTTAGATGATTGGAGAGTAGGATACAAAAATTTATCTTCTTTGAATAATGAGATAAATATTTATAATATATTAATAAATTATTATTTTTTATCATACACTTGGTAGGATTCTATGAATGAAACATTTTCTCACTCAACTCATATCATTTGTTCTTTTATCATAAGTTATTGACTCACTGATATTGGGTTGTTTTTTTACGGGTCTTGACCCATGAAATGTTAGGATTTAGCCTCCAGGATATCACATTATTGTTTGTGAGAACCACGTTAAACTTGGCTGGGAAAATAGCAAACATGTGTTTTCCATGAGACGATGTATGCCTCATGCGTTCACTATGATAGTTACTCGCATCAGCATGTGCCCTTGCTGCACTTTCATGCCAAATTTGGTGCTCCATGCCGCCACGGTTTCTTTGTCGCTTTCCCACTACGCTCGCATGTGAACCTTTTGCCAATTGTGTTGACCACATATACACGTTGCATTACAAATATGCAGAACATATAGCACCTATAAGTATCGGGGAAAAAAAGAAAGCAACAGATGGTACCTATTAACAATCACAATGAATAAAAAATAGACAAGTTTATTTTTTCATATTTTTTTTATTTTTCTTTAAGTTTCTCTTGGAATTTAACTCATGTTGTTAATGGGTATCTTTTGTAGCTGCTTCCATTGGCCGTATAAGTATTACAGCTTTGATCTGTCTGTTTCACTACTATTATTTGGCAATATATTATTGTTTCGTCCCGGAAAAAGTAAACACACGACAAATTAAATGCTCTAACTTACAAGGCAATTTACCACGCTGTCCAAGACAATTTAACATATTATTACTTCATTTATATTGTTATTTGTTTTTTTAACAAGAAAATAACCCATAAACATACGATAAAAAAGCATCTTAGACATGTGTATTTGTCCAAATTCGTTCCCCACACATAAACCATTGCTCCCTCGTATCATAATTATCGCAATATGTACGTATTTTATATTATTCTATATGTATGAATATAAATCTCGTTTTCATATCAAATCACGTCTGATCATCCCGCAACATTATTACGTTGAAGTACGTAATTTACACAATTATGATGTTTTACGATAAATAAATAAAAAGATATATTTGATCATCGTTACATGCATATCAAACTTTGTATTGATACTTATGTCACGGGCGTATGTCACGAGCGAGTTAATTTAAGGGGTTCCCTTTGAAAAATTGTTTAGAGTTCTTCACATTCCTCTAGACAATTCCATACTTTTCTAGAGTTGCCTATAATACTCTAGACTTCTCTAGACAACTCTAGAGTTCTTGATTTATGAGGCATTCTAGAAAATTCCATATAAATATCAAGGAAGAAGAGTATAGAAGACTCTTGTAAATATTTAGGAGGAGAAGAGTATGAAAGAATCTAAACCACAAAGTCTAGACCCTTTTATGAATGTGTATATAAAGAGATGTAAGGCTCATTTGCCAAACCATCCCAAGACATCCCATATCCCATTCTTGTAAACTCTGAAAACTTTGTAAACCCTCAAGTGTTCTTAATACAAGCTTGTTTCCAAGTACAAACTCTCTTGCATTCTCAAACATCACCTTTTGATGACGAATAAGGCTGAACTCAAGCGAAGGTGGGAGTAGTTTGAGTGCCGCACGGGTAGCGAAATTCTAGCCCCGTGACAAGTGGTATCAGAGCCTTGGTTCGAGAGATGACGGATTCAAACATTATTGAGCATGGGATTCCCGAAGAGGTAAACACCACAAATGTAACCACGCGCAAAGGAAGGGGAAAGTCGAAGGATGTTCAAGCGGTCTAGGAGTCACGACTCTCACGGGTGGAAAAGATCGTGGCTAAGATGACGGATCGGTTGGAGGAAGATGTGCCTAGCAACAATGATATCGAGGCTCGGGAGGAATGCCTTAGGGGTCTGTTGCAAGGTGCTCTCAACTCACGCTTGGACACTCTTTGCAAGGAGTTCCGAGCATAAATGGAGGAGGTAGATGCGGTGATGGCCACTCTCCAAGAGGAGATGAGGGTTTTGAGGGAAGAAACATCGCTATGCAAGGCGGCCATAGCGAATGGAGAAACAAGCTTTGGGAATTTGGGAAGATGGCGTTGCTCGAACCCCCTAAGCCAAAGCCGTTTATCGGGAAACGCGATGCTAAGGAGGTCGGCACCTTCTTCTTCAACATAGAGCAATACTTCGATCACTTGGGCATAGATGATGAAAAGAAGAAGATCAAGACCGCGGCCATGTTTCTCTCCGATACGGCGACTATGTGGTGACGTCGTTGTTACAATGACGTTCAAACGGGAACGTTCACCATGGAGAAGTGGATGACTTCAAGAAAGATCTCAAACTCCACTTCTATCCGGAGAATGCCCAATATGAAGTCAAGAGACAATTGCGGAAGTTGAGGCAAACGGGCACGATTCGAGAGTATGTGAAGGATTTCACGGAGTTGCTCTTCCAAATTAACGACATGTCCGAGGAAGACAAACTCATCTACTTCGAGGACGGACTTCAACAGTGGGAACAACAAGAGTTACAACGACGTGGTGTCCAAACTCCTGCGACGGTCATAGGGACGACGGAGTCATTCATCAAATTCAAGAGGAGCGAGTCTCCAAAGAGTAACGAGTCGAGGAGTAACTTCGAGAAATATGGAGGAGAGAGCCATGAGGGATCAAGCCGACTTCGAGTTTCTCTAGCAGGAGTGACTCGAAAAAAGGAGAGAAAGGAGGGTGGAACAAGAACACGTCCAAGGACGCGGTGACGTCCAAGGATGAGGTAAAGTGCTTCTTGTGCCATGACCCTCACTTCATTCGGGAGTGTCCGAAGAAGAATGCTCTCACGGCTATGGTTGCTCGGGTGAAAGAGGAACCCGTGCAAGAGATGAGATCTTTGAGGATCCTTAACGCGATGAATACCACGGAGGAGAAGTCTTCATCGAGGGTTCTTAACACGGTGAAGACCACGGAGGAGAAGTCTTCATCGAGGATCCTTAATGCGGTGAAGACCACGGAAGAGAAGTCTTCATCGAAAAGGGTTGATGTACGTCGATGGGGTGATCGGATCGTACATAACTCATGCCTTGGTTGATACCGGGGCAACTCATAGTCTTGTCTCGTGGGGAGAGACAAAGCGACTTGGACTTCAAGTCGATAAAGAGCAAGGCATGCTCAAGGCGGTGAAGTCGAAGGTCGAACCAATTGATGGCATGGTCCGTTGTGTGAGGCTTCGCATTGACGATTGGAAGGGATCGGTGGATCTCACGGTCGTTCCTATGGACGATTATCCTTTGGTGCTTGGAATCGACTTCATCGAGAGTATGAAAACGATACCAATCCCCTTCGTTAATGTTTTACACATAGTGAAGGATGATGAAATTTGCGTGGTCCCGATGGTGCGACGAGCGAAGAAGACTCAAGTAAGGAGGGTCGCAACCATGCAACTATCTAGGGGAATCAAAAGTGAGTAACCTACTCACTTGAGGAGAAGTGAGATCTCTCACATGGCAAAGGAAGTGCCAAAGAAGATCTCACGAGTCTTATCGAAGGAATACGGGAAGGAACTCCCATCAGGACGATAAGATGGATGCTCGAAGGCTTCTCGCGACGACTCAAGGAAAAGACCGAGTCATGAAAGTGCGTCGCGACGAGGACGTCCGCAACATAGGTGGAGGAGTATGTCGCGGACGAAGTAATTTAAGAGGTTCCCTTTGAAAAATTGTTTAGAGTTCTTCACATTTCTCTAGACAATTCCATACTTTTCTAGAGTTGGCTACAATGCTCTAGACTTTTCTAGACAACTCTAGAGTTCTCTAATTATGAAGCATTCTAGAGAACTCCATGTAAATATCTAGGAGAAGAGTATAGACGACTCTTGTAAATACTTAGAAGGAAAAGAGTATGGAAGAATCTAGACCACAAAGTGTATATAAAGGGATGCAAGGCTCATTTGTCAAACCATCCCAAGACATCCCATATCCCATTCTTGTAAACTCTCAAAATTTTGTAAACACTTAAGTGTTCTTAATACAAGTTTATTTTCAAGTTCAAACTCTCTTGAGTTTTCAAACATCACCTTTGGATGACGAGTAAGGCTGAACTCAAACGAAGGTGGGAGTAGTTTGAGTGCCGTACGGATAACGAAATTCTACCTCCGTGACAGTCAGGTTGGCCAGGGTTTGGGAGGAGACGGGCGGTGAACAGGTGTAGGTAGGATATTGTTGGCCGGCCACACAGCAGTCGGAGTAGTCCTCCGTGTTGCACTGGCCTGCCGGCGGGGTTGTTCCCGTTAGTTCACCCGAAGGGGTGCAGTCTTGGCCATTGACATGAACATGTCCAGTACTCAATAGTATGAGAAATATTGGAACAAGAATGTAGTGATTCATCATATCCATACTTTCGCCTAGTTTTGAGATTAACTTGTTTTTTCTTTCAATGCTGGGAGGTAATTTTTTTTGTTTTGTGCTTCGATTTATATAGAAGCAATGCGGAAACTACTTTGCATTCAAAGACCTTGACTTGAGACCAAAACCAAGGTTTTTACGAATTCCTTTGCATGTGAAGACTATGAGTTTGAACCGAGACTTGGATAAGCACAAGTTATACGTATTGTGTATATTTTACATCATATATGAGGGAAATAATGTGATAGTTTGTGATGAGGTTGTGAACTTATCTAATGAGGATGTGTTCTAAATCAATACAGGTATATATTGGTTCTATCGAAATAGACAAAATCTTGACATAAAGAACGAGCTTTACTTGTTACAGACTTACATCAAGTGTTATTAAACATCACATGGAGGGTATCAATTCCTCCATCGTTCAACGTATGGTGGGATCTTTCACGGCTATCAGGAAAGCAAAACCATAGCCTATGTTGAGGACATGAGCCTAATTAGTCGAGACATTTTTTAGATCTAAGCTACCCAATGTCGATGAGTCTAAAAGCGGACAATATTGGAGATAGGGTGTGGGCTGCTCAAGTTAACTTGGCCCCGGTCTTATTATTTAGTTCGCGATTGATATTGTTTTGGCTACGGCTTCTAGATAGGAAGTCATAGGCTACTCATAGCTGGTTTATCATCTTGCTTATTTGGTAAAAAAAACATTAGTATTCTTAGTGATCCCAATTGTTCAATGGGTCTAACTATTGTCACGTGGGTTAGAGTTTCGTTATCCGTGCGGTACTCAAGTTACTCACTCCTTCGTTTGAGCTTAGTCTATTCGTCATCCAAAAGATGATATTTGAGAACACGAGAGAGTTTGGATTTGGAATCAAGCTTGTATTGAGGACACTTGAGAGCTTCCAAAGCTTTAAGAGTTTACAAGAATGTGGTGTCTTGGAATGACTTGGGATGGTTTGGCAAATGAGCCTTGCATCCCTTTATATACACTTTCATGGAATGGTCTAGACTTTGTGGTTTAAACTCTTCCATACTCTTCTCCTCTTAAAAATATACAAGAGTCTTTTAGACTCTTCTCCCTAAATATTTACATGGAATTTTTTAGAAAACTCTTCCTAACTCTAGGGAATTCTAGAAAATTCCGAAGAATCCTAGAAAAATATGAAATTGTCTAAAAAAATATGGAGAACTCTAGATAATTTCTCAACGCGAACCTCATAAATTAACCCGTCCGTGATACTATGTTAGTATATCCAAAGACAGTCAAGTACTTAATTAACATGCTCATCAAGAGTATTGCATACGATACTCCATCTTTTGTGGTTCTTGGGATACTTAGATTAAAGTGGAGACACAACTTCGATCAATAGACACGTAAAGACAGACGTGAAAGTCGCGAGCGTTAGAAGGACTATTACTACCACCGATAGCGTGCCAATTCCATGTCAAAATTGTTTGTTGACTTGACATTCCCTGTTTAATTCATAAAAGTCACCTTAACGTGCTTTGTGGTTAAGTTCATTCGGTTTTTATATTGAGAATATGACTCAGGCAGAAGCGGGAAGATGCAGCGGGATGCTTATGCCGAGGAAAACTTTAATGGGTCGTCACCATTGGATGACCGGATCAAGGGATATTTTCCAATCTGAAACCAGGTGATATCTTGACAAAAGAAACGAGCTACATAAGTTGCAGTGTTACACCTTGGTAGTGGAGTGGTGTGCTATGAATTCTCCCACAAGAAGGGCCTTGTGCAGTCCATGATACGTTGGCCCGACGTGTGAAGGAAAAAGATTGATAGGGTGTTTCGCACATTGGTTTTGCGGAGAAAAAGTGTAAGAATCTATGATGGTAACGTGACCCAATTAGTTAAGATGCATTTTAAATCCGTTTCAGCCAATGTTAAGGAGCCTAAGTGAACAATATTGGACATAGGGAGTGGTCTGCAGAAGTTTCTCCTTGTCTTATTTGGTTACGGCTTCTCGATATCAAGTCATGCTTTATCATGTTTTGCAATTGATGAATCATAATTATTCAATGTCATCCCTACTCTTCAATGGACCTAATTACTAAATATGCTAGATGAATGACTTGCTTATTACGATCATAGTGAGTCTAGTCAAGCATTCGTCCGATTTAATTTCAAGACTGCTTTGCGTGATAATCCATCTTTTTTGATGATTGAGGTGTGAACATTAAAACGGAGTTGTCAGCCAATTATATGTCAGAATCGTTATTTACTTGACCTGTACTCTTCAGTATCGTTAATTTGGTGTATGGTTAGTTTCTTCTGTTTACAAGTTCGTGAATATGATCAAGTGATTAGGATGGAATGTGGAGAACATCTTATCAATCATTTGTGCATTTTTTGATAACCACTTTGCATAGTCTTAGATGAGATTTCAACTTGTGGATCGTGGAGTTGTTGGTTGTGATATATTAGAAATCTTGAAACCTCATATTATTCCAAGCATTCTGTGTTGGACGTAGGACATATAGCATACGATGAAATCGTTTTTTTAGGGATTTTCATGGATTAAAAGGATCTTTTTCTGTCGAAAACTCATCCGTCATACTTTTGTGAAGGTGGCGACGGAGAATACTTGTGACTTTTGTTCTTTTTTGCGCGGTTTCCTCCTCTTGGTTTTCAATCGTATATTTGAGATTTTTCTCCACAAAATGCATTTCCGCATCCAACTTTTAAGAAAGGCAATTGTTTCTGTTAACATTAAAAGGTGTGAATTTCAATGACATATCTTCACTCAATTGGTTGATTAGAACATTCGTGTGATTTGAAATGAGAGAAAATAAGGAGAAGTATTAATTTCTATTCAAAATGATTATGAAATACAACGATTATATTTTTATTTATAGAGGATCTTAAGAGATTATTTTATAGTGAAGAACATCCCGATACAATAAATACTCTACAACCAAGTAAAAGTTTGTATAATTATTGATGTCGTCGATTTCGTCCTTATTTACCACACGTTTATATGCACAATAATATTATTGTTTATCTCATACTCATATTTATCCACATATATTATATATTTATTATAACATGGATGTATTTATTAATTATCACCGTACATATGTGAATTAATCGTCATTATGTAGTACATCGTTCCGGGCATATGCATAGACCATTTCTTTGGTACAGTCTAAAAAAAGCAATTAATATGCTTTAGAAGTTGAATACTAGTAAGCTGTGTGGCTCTCTCCCTCATAGAGTTTTCCCCCACTTCTTTACGGGTAGAGAACAAGGGGTTCTCTGCTGCCGTCAATGAAAAGCGTCCATGTTAGGTTTCATCCCAACCCTCAATCCAATCTTGCAGGCTTTTTTCTTTCATATTATTGCTCTCAATGGTTGAGATGAGAGCCAATAATGGTGCTGTCCCAACAACATCAGCAGAGGATCTCAGGGTCTATTTTACGCATAATTATTTATTTTGGTAACTTATTTAGACTATTCATAGTAATTTTTTTATTCTTATTTCTATCATACAGTGTTATAATGTTGTTTTTTACTATAGAGATTCAGATTTTTACTCAAATCGTACAGTGAATATTCCTTATATTGACTCCTTATATATTTAAAACATAATTTTTTAACTTCTAATCAGAAAAATAAACTTATATCGTTATTTGTAATAAATAAAATCTTTTTCAAAACAATTTCTTCATTTTAAAAAAATGACTTTATAATTTATTTTAAGTTTTAATAATTATCATCTAACCATAAAGAACATAAATTAAGAAAAAAATGATTTAGGGATTCTAATTTTTATTTTTTAAAAATAAGAAAAAATAAATAAAACATAAGGAGTCATTTAAGAATAAGGATTAGGATAGGGAATATGATGAATGTATATTTTCTTTTGTATTTCATAAATATAAAAATAAGAAGCCCTATAGGGACAATGCGGCTAATGCTCTGATGTATCCAAGATCAACCTAATCAATTGTAAGGTAAAAATCTAAATGATAAATGGACTTGGCCACTAACTCGGGTGATGCTCATTCTTAATTTTTGTTTTTTGAGTTTTTTTTCTTTTGAGTAATTTATATTTTTGCTTTAATTGGGCTGAAACCGTAAAGGGCCCAAATTTGTACTTTCATTGGGTTTATATTTGGGGTCGCATTGACCTTTTTGTTTAGTTTTGGGTCTTAAAATGAGCCCGCATTTATAGATGCGGAACAATCTTGCATTTTCTCTTCTTCGTCTCATTCTGCTTTACCATGCAAAGAACACCACATCATGAAATATTGGGCTTGAGGACAATACATGACATGATTATGAATCTAAGATACGATATAGACACTGAAAAATCATGTGGAGTACATTTGAGATTAGGGAAGGTAACGTTCATATGGTAAATAACAACTACTCACCTTAAAGCAAGTCTGATGACGACATTGAGTTGGTCCTGTGACGAGTAATACATGATGATGTCCACATATGGACCAGTTTGAAATGTCACCCATTCTATTGATAAGATAGACGTAATTTTCAAATTGGTCCATTATTAGGATTTAGGATAGTCCCATGTTATGAGTGGATTTAACACATCATGTGCACTAAATTTCTGGAAGTGCCTCTATACATTTACTTGCACAAATAGGCGAATTTGCATCAGTCGAATTCATAGCTTATGATCGGGTGATGTTTCTTCTTATGCTAATATGATATCCAAATCTATTGTAGTATTTGTGTAAGCGGTGCCCATTCCTTACAAACCTTACCTATAAAATCCTGTACTTTTGTCTCCGTGTGCATGTTTTTTTTTTCTCGAGGTCATCGGATTCTATCGATAGAGAAATAGAAAGGGCTTATCGGTATCATACTTCTTGTGTCTCTGGTTTTCAGTTGATGCACAGACGAAAAATCAACATCTTATCAGGACCAACTTCACTATAGTCTTAATCCCCTAAGACAGATACGATCGCGTATCCTAAGATATGTGGCTACGTTCAACGAGTAAACAAATGCTATCCGAACCTAAGGAGATTGAGTCCAAGATACGTAGTATAAGTATTTTCAAAACACGATGTCGAAGCATAGCATAGATTGGACCACTTTCGTGCCTTAGCCTTGTAGTCTCCTGATTTCGCCGTATATATATAGTACCTCAGATTCATCATCGATCACTCAACATAAACCACATTGTGACATCCGAAGGAAAAATGAGTTCACTAAGTCACGGTGTCACCATACTTTACATAACTCTTATCGTCACAAGCCTCCTATGTTTTGAACCCGCTAACGGCCAAACACGAGCTCACCTGACCATCAACAGCTTCGAGGAGGGAGGTGATGGAGGCGGCCCATCGGAGTGTGACGGGAAATACCACTCCAACGACAAGACTATCGTTGCATTGTCCACTCCGTGGTATGCCGGAGGAAGTAGGTGCCTGAAGCACATAATGATCAATGGGAATGGGCACACGGTGAGGGCTAAGGTGGTTGACGAGTGTGACACCAGTGGTGGCTGCCGCCCTGATATCGTTGATGCTTCAAGGGCGGTCTGGCTGCACCTTGGTGTGGCCGAGGGCTCGGATCAGTGGGGTTGGATGGATGTTACTTGGTGGGACGCTGGTGATTAATCTTTGAGGTCTCGGGACATATGATTTTCGAGAAGTTATAACAACGCTTTGGATAAACTGTGTCGTAGTCCTGTAAAACTCGCTTGTTCTGAACCTTGCAATAGATCACTTGTTCTGTCCCTGTGTCGAGTGTGTCTGAATAAATGATAGTAATATTACAAATGAAATATCATATGAAAAACGAAGTGGGATCCTTTGCTATCAGGACAGAGAGAGTTAGATGCAATACTGCCTCCCTTGTCGTTATTGTCTTGCAGCAAAAGATCCAACTCCCCGGGGTAGAAGATATGCGGAGTAGATAAAATAACTAATAGTTAGAGAAAAGTCGATATAAGGTGCAACGATAATTTTCTGT
Organism: Drosera spatulata; assembly: GCA_035668315.1. Lineage (NCBI taxonomy): Eukaryota > Viridiplantae > Streptophyta > Magnoliopsida > Caryophyllales > Droseraceae > Drosera > Drosera spatulata. The sequence continues at coordinate 12,156 of JAOVYX010022529.1, forward strand.
CAATTTTTTTATCGTGTAATTAAAATAAAATAATTAAATAGTTCAAAATAAATATAGTCGACATCAGAATTTTCACGTGGAAAACCTCGTAAAAATAAAGGGATAAAAACAACGAAACCATTACGCTATCAAAATATTCACTAAAGAGGGATTATAAATTTCGTCCTTAAACTCTACTAGAGGATTACTACTCACAGTAATTTTTTTTCTTTATCGGATTAATCACGATTTTAAGCCCATACTTTTTCGTCTTAGTAATGGATGATCTCACTCGGCATATACAAGATGAAGTACCATTTTGTTTACTTTTCGCGGATGATACTGCTCTGATGGACGATACGAAAGAAGGGGCGAATGAAAAACTTGAGACTTAATTGGAGGGTGACGTTGGAAAGTAAGGTGTTAATAATCAGTAGAATCAAGACAGAATATATGGAATGCGTCTTTAATGAGAGTATTCAAATAAATAGTGAGAATGTATTGTTGGGAATAGAGTCTCTCCCTAAAACGGATTCTTTCAAATGTTTAGGTTTAATGCTACATAAGAATGGAGAAATTGATGCAGATATTGATCATAAAATTAAAACAAGTTGGTTGAAATGAAAGGACGTTTCGGGGGTGGCATGTGATCCTAAAATACCTATCAAGTTAAAAAGAAAGTTTTACAAGACAGCTATTCGACCAGCGATGCTCTATGGGTCAGAATGTTGGATAATTAAGTAGCAACATGTATAGAAGATGAGTGTAAACGAGATGAAAATGTTAAGGTGGATGTGTGGACATACAAGAATAGATAGGATACGAAATGAAGTTATCAGACAGAAAATGGGTGTGACTTCATTAGAAGATAAGATGAGGGAGTCACGACTAAGATGATATGATCATGTGAAACACAAGCCAGTCACAACTTCTGTTAGAAGATGTAAAGCTTGAGAGTTAACACATGTCAAGAGAGGACGAGGGAGATTTAAAAGGACCATGTGAGAAACCTTAAAGTATGATACGACCTATCATAATCTTATAAAAGATGATGCATATGACAGATTGGAATGATGCCATCGTATTCATGTAACCGACCCCACTTGATGGGATAAAAACTTGATTTGTTGTTATCGAATTAAAACATATATTCGTAGAGGATCCCACTAAATACTCGAAATTAAATATTTTCACTCCTCTTCTCATGTTTTGGTGTTTTTTTTTTTTTTTTGTGTGATGCCATTGCTCTTTTCTTCTGAAGCACTATTATAGGCCAAGCATTGCGTATAAAACTACTGTTGCTAATACACGTTTTATGATGCGTTCATTGCCACCGACCGCGTGCAAACCCTGCAAAATGCCATTTTGATCGTATGGCACGTATTGAGACTTAAATGCTTGCATGTTGTTGTGTGTGACCACTATCGGTCAAAAACATGTAACTTTCCTCCTTTTTTTTTTCTTTTATTGTTAGTTTTTTTATTGTGTAGATGGTCCCAAAAAGAGGGACTCATATCAACATAATCAAACCAGACGCTATTGCTTCTACATTCGGAGTATGAGATTTTGTATAATACAAGTCCCACAATGAGGTCCATGACCCAATATTTCTTAAATCAACTTCATCACATGGAGTTGCTTCCTATGAACAACTCGATGAACTAATCGCTAATCTCGACCTCCTCTGCCTAGTGCCTGCCACGCTGAGCCGCTAAACATCAAGCTTGCTTTCACCTGATCAACAAGACATCTAATCTCTATCTATATAGTGAAGACTTAAGGAGATCGAAAACATACATATCGCAATAAAAATCGCTCAAGAATGAATACATTGATCATTGTTTTCCTTTCCTTTCCCACTTTTTCACTTCTTTCTTGATCTTGGCATTCTTTTCAAGAAGATCTTGGAGTTTTCGCTTGCCATAAGGTGGCGGCATTGTACATGGGTCACCTTGCGCCCTGCCCTTTACCATCGTCTGTATCTTATTCGATGTCTCTAAGCCGATTGGGCTGCAACCCCATTTCTCGGAGCACAACTCCACCGCCTCAGGTGGTACTGTCGGCTTGTACCTCAGCAGCCTCCCGTATTGATCCAATACATGGAACATGTAGTCGTAAACATTGTCCATTGTTATCTCCTCTTTTATGTAGGTGCTACCTGCTTTCGAAATCTCCTGAGCCTGTAAATTATAAACTGAATGTAAGTATATGATATCGTGACTTGATTTAACAATGGCTATGGGCTTTGCTTTAATGAGCAGCATTTCAGATCAGCCAAACGACGGTTATGTATACTAGGACTCAAAAAGAGCGTGCATGTCTTTAATCACCTTGTCTTGGTGACGGTTGCCCCATTCGACAGCATACTTGATG
>JAOVYX010022530.1:0-14507 GCA_035668315.1 Drosera spatulata
ATATGAGGGCAAAAGTGTCCAATTTTGGATTTTCAAGACAAGCAGACGAAGAACTGACCCAGACATCAAGCATAGCTGGAGGATCAGTTGGCTATCAAGATCCTGAGTAAGAACCTTTGGTTTGAAATCCGTATTAATCCCATATTCCGATTTTTTTCCCGTTTTAATCACCGTACCATTTTAATCGTCGAATTTATACTTAATGTTTTTTTCTTGATTTTTTCCCGTTCTTTTCGATTTTTCCATAATTTATGTTTGTCGAATTAATCCAGTATCCGAATTTGATAACTATGCCCACAGATGCTACATGAATCAGCAGCCATCTCGAAAGAATGACATCTATAGCTTTGGGATCATCCTTTTCGAATTGATATCAGGAAGAAAGCCTATATCAGAAGATTATGGAGATAATTGGAACATTGTAAACTGGGTACATTTTCAGTCCCTATCACCAACCAGACTCCAAAAATTCGTCGACATATGGTCCTTTAGTTCACCACTTCCCACCACTAACTTTCTTAGTTCTATAGGCAAGGTCCTTGATAGGAAGAGGAGATATGACGAGCATGATAGATCCTCATCTGATAGGAAGCACAAAGCTGGAGTCAGTTTGGAGAGTGGCCGAAGTTGCAATACAATGTGTGCACCGAAAAGCAATATCAAGACCAGAGATGCAGGGAGTGATTCTCGCTATACAAGAAGCAATCAAGATAGAAAAAGGAACCAATCACGACATGGAAAACATATCTTCAGGAAGCTCGAGAGTTCAATCTTCAAGGAAAACTCTGCTCACAAGCTTCCTCGAAGTAGATAGTTCATATGTATCAGACATCGGTGCCACAACCTCATCTTAAATCTATGACGACTCATCCAAACCGGGAGAGAAGCGAAGAATAGGTTTGAAGTAAGGACGCTTTACTAGATTAGTCTATTGGGGCGGTCTCTGAATTCTGACTTATGAAAATGACGGATTCATTAGATTCAAAGTAGTTTATCCCGGACGTTAGCTGTCCAAAGCGAGTGTAGGAGTTCTAGTTCTAGCCCCATCCGCTCCCGATGGATGCTTGGTGATTTAGGGTTTCAGTTCCCCAAATCAAAGGCTAGAGTTTGTAAATGTAAATATTGCAACTTTGGGTTAAAATTTTCAGAATCCTTTGCATCCACCAATTTAGTCCTCCTATTACAACAAGGGATCCGAATCTGTTCTCACATGAGTGCATTCTTCGGACTCATGGACGCCACATTCCATCATTACACAGTCATGTCAATGTCGGAGATGGAGATCATGGATCAGATATGGATCGAAATCACGAGGCGTAGAATATGCAGCAAATGCGATTTGAAAGGGGAATTGAGATGCGATGGATATTTAGCTCTCCGGTGTTCTCCGGTGTTGCTGCGGTTGTTTCCGTCTATCGTCAATGGCGACGTCGCTGGCAATGGCCGCCTGATCTGCGAGACTGTAACTCGCCGCCGTGATTGGGGGAGAGCGAAGAGCGGCAAACTGGGAATGATGCAGTGACGGAACCCTTATTTGATTTGGGGGTTGATGGAACACTCATGCATGATGTAATAATATGTTATTTGATACGATTATCGATTCTGAAAATTTTTTATCAAAATTTCCTTATTTGTATAATAAATAGATGAATAGTAGTAATTATAAGTGAATAAAGAAAATAAAAGGTGAAAGTTGTGAGTGATTTATAACGAAAAAATAATAATGAAGAAGATGATTAATAATAAAATAAGATATTTTAAAATTTTTGATAATAAAAACTTACTATTAATTTATAAAGAACATTCAAATTTGATAATGTGTTATAATTTATATGGGATCAAGCGAATATATATCACGACCAATGCAGTAATGTAGTACATGAATTACACTACAACTAATGTTGTCATATTATATTTGTACAAAATAAAGTTTGATTTTCTCGTGATATCGATTATGAGTTGATTTTGTAAAGATTATCGATTTAACGCTACATCTAATAAGGAATGAAAGAAATATTATACTGACAAAATTGAATGAAGTATGTGTAACTTGTACTAACATGTAGCCGATCTTGCTGTGACTTTCGAGTCTTGGAGTGGAGTGCTCCGGATAAAACAAACAAAGCCGAGTCCTATTAGGGTCTCAACATAACGTCTGAGTTTGTCATATGTAGCATTCGGTTGTATGTTAGCTCCACATTCGTATAAATCCATCCATCTAACTTCGATCAGTACGAACACAACTGGTTTTTCAATATGAAATAACATGATCATTAAGTTGATCAAGGAAACACTCAAAGCAAACTATTGAAACCAAACGATCACATTCACATCATGTGGTATATTATAGCCTTGTAAGAGCAAGCCTAATGGTAATAAACATATCGGCATAGACAAAACTTTACTTTGTTCATGAATAGTTATTAATTTGTTAAAATTTAGCAATGATGTTCCAATGCAATTTGTGTTGCAATATCTCTATATGATAAATTAATGGATAGAAATATGTCATATAGGTTGTTATTTTATTGAGATTTGTGCATCATGCTTGATAGAATAGATAAAAAATGACTTGTGTTATTTTTATTATCAAATATTACACATCATTTAACAAAATGACAAATTTTGCCTAATATGAACTTGCCAATTGGAACGTGCTTGTTTTGATCAATTGCTATGATATAACTATGACAATCAATATAAGAACAAGTCCAATGAACATTGCATTTGAATAGCCAAATCCATGATATAGTAATATGTTATCAAATGTGCACTCCAACACATCTTTTTTTTTTCTTTTGGGTCAAATTATGGTTTTTGCTACATGCATTGTCAAATTTGACATTAAAAATGCTATATTATTTTTGTCATATCATCATTGCATAATCACTTTTGATTAATGTAGTTGAAAAAAATGATAAAAAATAATAACAATGTTAAAATTTAACATAACATGATTTTTTTTTTGAATTTTTTTAACATAACATGATTAAATAACATAAATAAATTTAATCATTTTGATATTATTTATAGACAATTTATAACTATTATTATGTAAAAATAGTTTGTTTTATTGGAATTGCTGACACTTGCATTGGACTTTGGTCTAATCCACATGTTAGTTCGTTGCAACTCTTATCAGTAATTTCGAGCCTGGACTGTGACCCTGTCAATGGAGCTTCTCGCTTCGAATCACTGCTCGAGAAACCCTAACGTCCCCTTCCTCAATCCCCACTCGGCGATTTCCTCTTCCACGAGTAAGTCCCCTCAACTTCCCCTGTTAGACTGAATTGAAACTTTGTTAAGTGAAGATGAATCGATTTGTATTTGTATTGTAATAATATCGTATTCATGGTCATGTTCGTTGAATGAGATCGAGCGGGTTTGTTGGTGTGTGAATTGGGTACCCTTTGTGAAGCAAAATTGTGGGTTATCTTTATTTTGATGTCAAGCGTGGTTCTTGATCCGGTCACAACTATCCTATTGTCCATGGTGGCATCATTGGCTTTGGATGCTCAAGATCAGCAAATGTGAGATTAATTGGGCATATGTCTTGATCTTAGTAGTTGTGCGTCGCTTCAGTTGAATCTGATTGCAGATGTGCGGAATTTGCATTTGTTGTCGAGCAGAGGTTTTGTGCTAGTGTAAAGGTGTTTGCGCGTCGAACTCCTGGGAGGAAATGGAGAGGTGGAAAGGAGAAACAGAAGAGGGTAAGTTTGGTGGATTCTACAGGGCCAGAATCTAGTCTTGGGAATGAAGTTGATGGGGGTAGTGATGATTCCATCTTTGTCGCGGGCGAGGATGTGAAGGGATTGGTTGGTGTTGCTTCGAGGAGTTCTGTGCTTCAGGCGTGCATTGTCACTTCTGTATTGATTGCTGCATTGGGCTTTGCGATTCGGCAGGTGAATTTGTTTTTCACATTTCTCATGTTAGCTATACCGAGCTTCTTGTAACAAGGCAATGTTTGGCTGCTTTACCCTGATGAAATCACCCAGATCTGGTTCTGGGCCTTGTGGCAGGCTGAATTTAGGATAAGATATTTGACATCAACATCTCATTGTATGCTTCTTTGGTTGATGCTTTGTGCAGGTATCTCATGCCGCTTCGTCCGGGGGTTTACCAATTCTTGACTGTGGTGAACTTCTCTCATGTATGATCACGTATACTGAGTTTTCCAGAAACGTTGTGTTCACTTCTTGTTATGTAATATAGGCATGCATATGAACCAACAACTAAGAGTATAAAGCTAAAATGCCAACAACTACAATTTTTCTGTCTCCTTTTCTTCTTTTTGCGCTTGTGTGCTTGCTGATGACTTTTTCTAAATACGAATCTTACCTTTGTACGAATCTCAGATTGCAAAAGTTCTTATGTGCAAATTATCCAATACAGTGCATTTTCTTTCTCTTGCAGTTAACTTTGAAATATGGCATATTGAGCTCATATCTGGGTTAGTTTTACTGATATCATCATCACGGTATTTACTATTGAAGACATGGCCTGATTTCGCTGAATCAAGCAAGGCTGCTAATGGACAGGTAGTTCACTGCCCCTTTAACCAGAAGCTACCTTTGTGTTTTGAAGTTTCATGTAGACTCGTAGAGTAATTATGATCAGCTTCGGTGAATCTGAAACCATGCATTATAATTTGGCAATATCTTGGTATCCTGGCTGCCATCCTGGAACCATTTCCTTAGCTAATCAATAACTGTTGTTTCATGCTGTTAATCCATATTCTAAGTATTTAAACTTGTTTCCATGTCCAGGTCCTAGCTTCCCTAGAGACATTTGATTACCTTGTTGTAGCATTCATCCCTGGCATCGCTGAGGTGAGCCTAAAGAATAGACTTGTGCAAAGAAACTCTGTGACTCTCAGGAGGACACAAAATATCTGATATGCCCGGTTGACCAGGAGTTACTTTTTTGTGGTGCATTACTGCCGCTTTTCGGGCTAGATTGGAAGAGTGTCTTGGCTGTTGGAGCTGCTTTTGGAATTCTGTACTTGGGCAATGGTCGAAACTACTCTTTTGCAATATGGTAAAGCTCAAAGTTTTTACAGGAATTGCATTTGTCACTATATTCCAATGTCTTGCACTATATTTGTGGTAGAAAATTCAAAGTGCAGTGGGATCATGTCTTCAGCCACGCGAGCACAGAAATTGATTGTCTTTTTCTGTTTTGTTAGGGCTACCTTTGTTGGGTTTGCATATGGTTATGCAGCAATCATATCCTCCAGTGTGATTGTTCCAATGGCTTGTCACTCGTTGAACAACCTTGTTGGAGCCCTTTTATGGCGTCGCTCATCCAAGTCTTTAGAATCGTAATTAAACCTTCTTTTACAGTTGGTGCTATACCAATTATTGTATTCTAGTTTACAAGAGACCTCAGCTGCTTTACATGAAATGCTGGATTCAAATTGCCAATGGTAAGACGTAGCTGTATATGCAAGCCATTGTGTACTTTTGAAACAGGCAATGAGTGTGGTATAGTGTTTTTCCTGTAAATTCCACGGCAATGGGTGGTTTTCTGTTTAGCAAGTTAGCTATAATATCTCATGTAGATTTCTTCATAAAGACTTGCAGTAGTTGATGAGATGCTGAGACTGAAGTTCCTCAACACGCCTCTTACCATTAACGAGAAGGCAGATGCGGTTCTAGACCAATTTCAGTGCTTCAACCGTCAGTTAAGAGCATGAAGGCAGTACACAGCAGTACTATAAGGTGTGTAAATTACGAAGATGCTGATACAATTAGGCTTGCTCAGTGATAATTGTAGCATGACGAAGATTCAAGTTTAATTCTATTGTGCCACCTTGGACATAAATATGCTAGGGCCAATAAACTATGTTAGGCGTTGAGCTACTTTCCAGTACACCAAGTTTTTTCTGCTTTTATGGGGACTTTACCTGATTCATCAACCACTTCGCGATCTCTGCTGCTAACCATTATTGAAAGTGCCAGGGGCCATATAAGAAGCAGATAGCTTGGCAAAAAAAATTTGTAGAAGAAACCAGAGGAGCCGTGTCGGTGAAGGCCTCAAGGTTGTTTAAAATATATCATGGCGATCGAAATGGAAACCTGGCATGGTGTTGTAGTACTAGCGGTGTCTGGTATCGGTTTTCACTGTTGTGGGAAATTTCCTCAAGTTTCTCAAATGGGCGTGGTCGGTGTTCCTCAGAGCACCTAAGGACCTGAGGGACTATGGCTCATGGGCAGTGATCACAGGCTGCACAGACGGCATTGGCAGAGCCCTCGCCTTTCAGTTGGCATCCAAGGGCCTGAACCTGGTCTTGGTCGGCAGGAACCCGCAAAAGCTTGAAGCTACATCAGATGAGATAAGGAAGAGTCATGGTGGGCAGATTGGGATCAGGAGTGTCATCATTGATTTGGCAAAGTTAAGCGGGAGAGAGGTGGAGACGAAGATGAGGCAAGGGATTGAAGGGTTGGATGTAGGCCTACTGATCAACAATGCAGGGATGGCTAACTCTTATGCGACATATTTTCATGATCAAGATGTGGCTAATGTTGATGATATTATCGAAGGGAATATGAGCGGTGCAACTTGGGTTGCCAGGGCAGTGCTTCCAGGGATGCTGAGGAAGCGTAAAGGTGCCATTGTTAACATCGGCTCTGGCAGCTCTGTGGTCGTCCCTTCCTTCCCTCTCGCAACCGTGTACGCTGCCAGTAAAGCTTATATTGCAATGCTGTCAAGGTCCATGAGCCTGGAATATCAACACCAGGGAATTGATGTTCAGTGCCAGGTAAAAGCACCCTGTCCTGTTATAGTGTTGATTAGCGATGAGCAAATTACTGAAATACTATTTCAAATACCAAACAGACCCCAAATATCTTCCCAATCTATTTCTCCTCTATCTATCAAAGATTCAAAGGCTCATCTGTGTTTCCTTTGATTGTGTGCTTCTGTATCAGATACCGCTGGTTGTAGCAACAAAGATGCCAGGCATAGCTGAGCAATCCTTGTTCATTCCATCGCCGGAGGACTATAGCAAAGCAAGCATAAGATGGTTCGGACGTGATCATCTGTGTTCGCCTTACTGGGCACACGCTATTCAGTCCTGCTTCTTCAGCCTATATCCTGATGCTCTTTTGAGCAGGATTATCCTTAAGAAGCACCTAGCGCACCTTGCTCCTTTGACGAAGGACACTTGAAAGCGTGGTGCCTATGGAGCATAGGAGGAACTGGAGAAATCAATCGTACGATGTTCTGAATTTCTATGTTCATTACGGTGCATGCTTCTCTGGTGGATAGTATTAGTAGATAGGAATGTGAATTTGGTATGTTATGCTGTTCTGATATATTCACCGTGACAATTGACAAATGGGTTTGATTTCCTACTCATGAATATCGAGGGATAACGTCCACCATTTATGCTTGTATTGGATTTACATGAATGCTTGCGTTCTCTATCTGACTATATTCACAAATCTGCGCTGTATTCATTGGATAACTCTTGATTTCATTTCATGCTCATACTCGTGAATTACGTAACACGGGAAGAAATACAAGTCTTACAAACTATTGCCTTAAATAAGGGAAAAATAGATTCATGTGTCTAATTGAAATTTAATAGTTGAGATCAAAAGAATGGGTGATTGAGATTACCACACAAGTAATTTAATCTTAGTATTTCATTTTTTTTTAATTAGTGATCGGATTTTAATCAAATACATATATGTCATGACACATATTCTTTAAACTCGAGAAAAAAAATACTTCAAACATAAATATTTTCATTATATAACAAATATTTTGAAACGGAAAAAGAAGGTTAATGCAACATTAACCAATAAGATAGTGCGGTCTTCTTTTTAATCATTGGATTTACTAGATGTAAAATTATCTTGATTTTTTTTCTTTTTCTTTTTTTATCCAACCGTTAGAAAGAAAGCCACAATATTTTGTTGACTAATGTAACATTAATCTTTTTTTTTTTTCAGATCTTGAAAAATTGAAAATGAAAAGAAAACCTTTTTCTAAGAAAAAAAGAATATGATATTAATACTATATATTATTAAAAATTAATAAAATGATAAAAATTAAATAACTCCCGACAACACATTACTGTATTTGGATAACAACAAACGTTTTTTTCCCCTAATGCCACGAAAATTATGTATTTCAACAGTAGTGAGAGTTTAATCGTCTCGTAGTCTTCCCTCACACACTTCCCCTCCTGGCTCCTGTCATCCGCCGCCTCTCTCCGCCGGCGATGGACGCCGCGGCCGCCGGCCACCAGGCGGTGTTCGTCGACACCAACCTCGACACGCACCTCGTCCTCGTCGTCTCCCCCGCCGACACCGTCTCCCGCCTCAAACGTATCACGCCATCCATCTCTCTATTCTACTCTTCACTTCTCTGACGATTGTGCTCTCTTGTTGTTGAGTAGAAACAATGTAAAAAAAAAAAAAAAAGAAAAAAAAATCACTTTTTTTGGTTCAACTTGTTTTATGGGTTTTTGGGTAAAAAAAAAAATTCGATTAGGGTTTTTGGTCTGTTGTTTGAGTGATTGCTTAGTGGACTGATTTGTTAGTATTTTATGATTTGGATGGGGAAATGTGATGATTTTGCCGTGGGGTTTATGTTGTTCGTTGTTTGTTGGCTTTGTTTTTGCAGAGAAATTGTTGTCTGGGCACCAGAAGTGCTTCCCTGAAGTGGGAGAGATCAAAATCCATTCCCTAAAGGTGTCGCGTTTGTTCGGTTTTCGGTTTCTAAATGATAAGGATAATTGATTTAGTTGTCATATCCTCATATGGGTGTATGGTGTTGATGTTGATTTAACAGGTGAAGCGAAAAGGACACTACTATCACCTCCCGGATTCGATGCTGGTGTACAGCGCATTCCTCAGGGTTAAGACGAATTGGTTCTTCTTTGCTGAAGTCTCTTTTAGAGAGAGGAATGATCGTCCGTTGAGTAATGAAAAGAATGTTCCGTTGGATGGTCCGTGTAACGATGTGGCAGTTGTTTTATATGGTTCATCTTCGCAGTTTGTGTGTGACCAAGCTCGGGATCAACGTGTTCGTAATTCTGATCAGCTTTTTGAGGATGATTTTGAGAGTTTGAGAAGGAAGGTGTTTGATAACAATGTGGGTAATGGCCAGAGCTCTTTGAATGAAATCATTAAGAAGTCAGGGGATGACAAGCAGCAGGAATTTCAGCTATTGAATGAGAAGGATGAGGTTCGTGATGGAACTAAGGAAGGGAATTCCAAGAGTTGTTCCACTGATGTGACATGCACCGTGTCAGCAGAAGAGAGCTTGAATGCAGGATGGGATGGAAAGAAAAAGAAGAAGCGGAAGAAAAGGGTGCTATCTGAACTTGTTCTGAATGTGCCTGAAAAAGACATGCCACCTGGTGGTGGAGACTCGACATTTGGAAGCATGGAAAAGGCGGAGCGCGAACTTTCTCCTTGTAATGATGATGCCGATGGTTCAGATTTACCTGCAAAAGAAATTCCGTCTGATGATTTAGTATCGACATCTGGAAGCCAGGAAAAGGAGGAGGACAAACTTGGTTCTCAGTATGGGTCTGGTGAAGGTGCTCGAGATTTATCTGAAAAAGAAATTCCGCCTGATGATTTAGGACCGACATTTGAATGCCTGGAAAAGGGGGAGGACGAACTTGCTGCTCAGGATGGACGTGGTGAAGGTGATGCAAATCATGGATCTTCCCATCAGAAGCTGGAAAGTGAGCATGCTGTTGAAGATCGGTTTAGGACTACTGATGCTGATCCCCAAAAAGGAGCTCAGAAGAAGAAGGGAAAGAAAAAGAAGAGTTCTGAAGCAGCTTCTGACAATGTCGTCAAAAATCAACAATGTCTAATAGTTGGTGCCCTAAGAGCTACCACCCTACGAGAAAATAGGGCTACAGGAACTTCTGATGAAATCATAGGAAAGGTTGCTGAAGATATTGTAAATGTAGGAAAGGATCATCAAGCTGATGCAGGTGAGAAAAGCCAGAGCTTGGAAGGTGGAAATGGCCAAAGCAGTGATCATCCTAGAGAAGTTCTGCAGGAGTCTGTGTCCAAGGAAAGACACAAGGTTGAAAATGGAAGTGATGCAAGAGAAGCCGCCGAAGTTGGTAAGGAAGTGCTTCCAAATAGTAGAAAGGATGACTCCGTGGCGAGGGAGATGCAGGAAGGTGGATTAAGAGGTAAAGACAAGAGTAAGAAGAAAAGGAAAGGGATAGCATCAGATTCTGTTAATCAAGTAATTCCCAGTGTTCCATCTGCCTCAACTGGTGAAAATGGTGAAGAGGAAGTCATCAATGATCACATAGAACCTGCTCCAATGGAAGAGCGAACGGAAGTTCTTACTGAATTGGAAGGTACTATAATTTGTTTTTTTTATTGGATATTACTCTGTCAACACTCGTGCTTTCAAACAAAAATGAGGGTCACAAAGCTTCATATCGAATTAGTATGAGTTGATAATAATGCAAAGCTGATGCTAGATTAAAACTTAACATTGGATTATCGAGTAACTGAAATGAAATCAAGGTGATAGACAGACGCCAATGATGAACTTCTGATAGTTTACATTAGCATGGAGAGAATTAATAAAAGCACACTTTTGAGAAGTACAAACGAGTGAAGGCAATGCCAAGTAGATACTTATGTTATCTGAAAGTTGAAATGATATGCTTCCAATGAAGTATTGACAAGTCAACTGTACCAGTACTTGTGCAGGATTTAAGATATTTTTGTCACCCATTCTCGAGAATTATATGGTATAAACGATTTGAATACACTTGACATACGATGAATGGATACTATGTGTTGATTGAACAACATTAAAGGTTTTCTTTCTGATTCGAATTTCATTTGCGCACATTCGCATGTCTTGTCGATCACATTGTTTTTCTAGTCCGAATGATTTGATCGTCTCGTTTGTTACATGGCTTGTCTTCATTGCTTTGACCACATCATTTTGGAATGTGAATGCTTCTTTATTCATGGATGGATGATTTTGCGTGTGCGCAGATGCAAGTGTAACCGAGGCAAGCAACATCGCGAGAGAAACTAGCCCTGCTGGGGCGGCATCACTATCTGCGGGGAAGAAGTCAAAGAAACGAAAGAATGCCAACGATGCAACTGCTGGAAGTCATCAATCTACTGTCACTGATTATCATGCAGTTATTAAATCTCCTGAATTCAAGAACATAGTTCGTAACAGCTTTGATGAGAACAATAATTCTAGACATGATGTGGCGAGAACCTTACTGCACATGTTAGGGAATAATGCTGCCGAATCATTGGGGTTTGAACTTGAGAATCCAACCTCGGAGGCAATAACAGTGAAAGAGAAGGATGATGCAGATGCCCCTGCTGCTGGGAAAAAGAGGAAGTCAAAGAAAGGAAAGAAATCAATTGCAGAGAATCAAACAATCCAAGGTTTGGAAACCATCTCCACCTTGGCTACGCAGCTTCCCTTGGACAAGTTTGACGAGGGTATATCCGGCTCTCAAACTGGAAAAACTAGTCCTCTTCATGGCGCTTTGGCAGGACTAGATGGTGTCACTGAAAATGTGGAGGTACCTATGGGGATTCATAATGAACCTGAAGAAAATTTCGAGAAGAAGGCTGAGAGTAACGAGAAGAAAAGTAAAAAGAAGAAACCACGTGTAGCATCTGTGTCAGAGGGAGCACCTCTGGCAAGACACGACATCGAGGAGCCTGAAGGGAATCCCGATACCAATGGTAGGCAAAAGGAGAACACTGGGAAACAAAATGCTACAGCTAGTATCTCAGATAGTCGTGTAGATGGAGAAACTGATGACACCAGACTGAATAGGGAGGAGGAACCTGTGCCTGTGTCCCAAAACAAGCAGCCTTTGGAAAACATGGGAAACGAAAGCAAGAAGAAGAGGACCAAGTCGCAAAACTCTCTTATGACAGATGCTACAGCTGATGATATAGGCAGGAAAACAGATGAATTGAGCCATAATGAGGCGGAACCACAGATTACAGTTCCAGTGGAGAAACCTCAAGAGAATCTGGGAAATGAAAAGGCTAATAAGAAAACTCGGAGGAAGCTCAAACTTTCAGCGGGGGACTCATCACATTCTCTTTTAGAAGAAACAAATAATCTCAAAATTACAGCGTCTTTAAATGATATGCACGGAAAAGTGGATACGGGCAAAATTGCCCTGAAAACCAAGTCGACAAAAGCAAGTTCTTTAGATGAGGCAACCTTTAGTTCTGGTAATGAGGTGGAGACAGAACCTGAACCATCACATCCTCAGGGGACTGATGCGATTGCTTCTGGTCATAATCCTCCCATTGCAAATGGAATTTCTGATCCTGGGCATCAGAAGAATGCACCCAAGGAGAAAGGAGGGTGGAAGAGTAAAACCCATGAGTTGAACTCCAATAGCGTCCAGGATGAGGACCATCAAGAGGTTGCTTCTGATGGAGTACCTACGGACTTGGGAAAAAAAGCGAAGAAACTGGGGGTTAATGAGGCCATTGAACGTTCCTCATTGCGCACCTCATCTGATGGTCAGAGCTTTGGTAAACCAAACAACAGTGCTGTAAGTGAGAGAACCACGTTGGATCAAAATGACGAATCTGTTCTTCGCTCTAACTTGGAAAATCCGAAAGTTTCTCCTGGAGTAAATGGTTCTGCACGCCCTCGTGCTGATCCTAATGTTGTTGCTCTGAATGAGAAGAAACCACCTAAGGGCAAGAGCAACAAGCGGACCAATTCGGTGGACATAAACAAGGAAGCTGGTGTACCTGTTGCCAAGAGACATAATGCGGATAGGAAGGTTCAAGCAGGAAAGATGAAGATAGATCAGTATCGTATGAGCTATAGAAAACCATCAGATAAGGGCATTACAGAGGCTTTGAGCGGCTTGCAAGGCAAGAAAACTTTGCCTGGAAAATCAGCTTCATTGTTTCAGGATGCTAGTAGTGCTAGTAGTGAAGATGAAGGATTACTGGCTTTTTCCAATTCTAGGACCAAATCTCCAGATGACAATTTTTACTCATCTGACGACTCAGAAGGTAACTAAACTCATAAATTGAACTCTCTGATCTTGTGTTTTAGGTGCTGCATAATTAAATTCCATGTGTGCTTACCTGGACGTAACTTGAGTTGATGATTTTGGTATCATCTGCTATCCAGTTTACTATCATCAATCACCATTCATGGTAGATTATTACTACTTATTTCGTTCCTTTTCTGATGACTTTCTGCAGTTTCTTCAGAAGCCATCGCGAAGATTATAAAACCGTAAGTTTCTTGTATTTTGTCTGCCGATTCCAATATTTTTTAATGAGTAAGATCTATAGGTGTAATGGTTATGTTAGAAAGTTAATTTCATTTCTGTTGCAGCATGAATTTATACTTCTGAACGTGATTGAATCTTGATTTGCCTAATGAACATGTTTGTTTTTTTTTCACATGTTTGTTTTACAAGTGTGTCTACTGCTTTTTCGGTTTATTATCTGAGAGATGCTGATGGATAACGATTTCAACCTCTGTTAACCTTGGAACTTACTCTCTTAATTTGAATGCCAACTGATTAATGTAAGATCTGGAAGCTATGTTGGACACGAACTGACATCTATCAAAACTTGGTGAAACCTTTCGCACGAGTTCAGATCCCTAAAAGCTGGTCGTCCATCAAATGTAGCATTTTTTCGTTACAATGATGTATTTTCCCATACTTGACCCATTTGACACTGAATCTTCTTGTGGTGGTTCTCTTCTAGGGCACAAAGCAGTGGTGGTGACATAGCAACGTTGCTCAGACGGTCAGCACGATACAAGATGGCGCAGTTGAATGCTTCCCAGTCGCAGCAGCAAGACATGGACAGCCAGGATGTCGAGATGGTTCCTGAGAGTGAACCCATGTAAGCCTGTCGCCGAGCTGACGACTCCCTTTTCCCTCTATCTTTTCTGTCATTCGGTGCTTTTGGGTAACGGCGGCTGGTCCGCGACCCGCGTGGCTAAATATGGTGTGGCTGAATACTGGTGTATGGTCGAGGAGGAGTTTTGTAGTAGATCCTGTGATTCCGACTGGTATGGTTTGGAGAGCTCAGTTTTGTGATGCGGTCTTCTTATAAGAGATTTGTAGCGTATTGTGGGATTCTGTTGGGATTGCCTGAAAGCCTTTGCTATGTGTTTGCTCTACGGTGTAGCAATGCCATATAACTGCCAGTTTCTGTAATGTTAGGGAGTGTTTGTCACTCTTTTCAACTGTAATGTTACTGTACAATCGCTACGTAAAGCTTTTGAGTACAGCAAAACCAGTTGTTCATCAGGAAATTTATCATATCGAAATTCTATGTACCAGAACAAGTTCCCCAGATCATCAACAAAGAACAACAATACACGAAGTGGAGTTACTAACATTTTTCCAGCCTATGAAGAAAAGGAAGTGATGAAGAAGTCAAGAACTCAGCCCCTCTCACTGATCAGATCTCATTCTGTTGAGCTGATTGAGAGCAGGCTGCAATATATTATACAGAACCCACGCGATC
>JAOVYX010022531.1:0-14505 GCA_035668315.1 Drosera spatulata
AAACATTTTCATGAAAGAAAATGAGTTTTCAAATGATTTTGGAAAATGATATGTGACTGAGGATTTGGCCCAGGTCAATATCTAAGCCTCTAAAATCTCTCTTCATTTCTGTCTCATTGAGTTCTGTCATTCATATTGGGACACGGACTTGTATTGGTTAAGAAAGTGAAAAGAATATGAAAGAGAATAATGTCGTTTATTCTTTTGTTATGTGTATGGTCTGATATGGCATACATAATTTTCTACGGCTATTAGAAAATGTTTTGCAGATACTTATCGATTGTCATAGTCAGGGGAGTACCCTGCAAATCGAATGCATAGACTTTGCTTGCTGAGCTTTTAGCTCATGGTTATGTGTTTTATTTGCAGATTCATCACTAAGCGATGTTGAAGCGTTAGACTGAGATTTCATGCATATAGATACATATCTTATTGTCCAAGATGTAACGAATGCTTGTTGGAAACCACTTGTAAGCAATAAGACATTATAATGTATTCGGGATTACATATCATTATTTGGATTTATGATTTGTATCTTCTAGGTAGCTTCCTTAGCTTCTGTACCTACAAAACCGTTTGGTTTGTTTAGCCTTGTCATGGACTGGGTCTATGACGACATAACGTCACGTGCCGGGCATTTCGGATTTCGGGGTGTTACAATTACTACTTCAAATGTGGTTTTGAGTTCAACTTCAACGTAATACTACATTAATCTATTAAATTGAAATTTTGATATGCATTTATGAGTTTTTACATAGTATTATATTTAAACATAGAATTTAATATAATCAACTATAATTTTAGTAAAATACATGTTCTAAATCGAAATTTTTTTTCTATATCAGTTTATGTATTTTGATGTAAACATGATATATACATCATCCTATATGATGAGTATGTATATATAAATATTAAAAAACATATTTTAATGGAGGAAAAACTACTTTAGCTACGGATTTCCGTAGCCAATATTTATAAATAGTATTTTGGCGACGGATTCCGTCGCTAAAATCAATTCTTTAAATTTAGAAAACTGTATCTAGTAGTATTTTTAACAAAAAAAATCATCCCAAATTTTTGTAAAGTGTTGGTATTACAAAAAAATCATCCCAATTGTTTTCATTTAAAAATAAAAAACGTGTGCAATTTAGAGACAGATCCGTCGTTAATTTTTTTATTTTCAATTAAAAACAAAAAACGTTTGCAATTTAGAGATGGATTCCGTCGCTAATTTACTAAATCAGCATAATTTTTTTGTTAAGTGTTGGAATGACACATATAGCCACGGATCCGTCGCTAAAAGTTTTTATTTTCAATTAAAAACAAAAAACGATTGCAATTTAGAGACGGATTCCGTCGTTAATTTACTAAATCAGCATAATTTTTTTGCTAAGTGTTGGAATGACACATATAGCGACGGATCCGTTGCTAAATTTTTTTGTTTTCAATTAAAAACAAAAACCATGTGCAATTTAGAGACGGATTCCATTGCTATTTTGCTAAATTAGCACAATTTTTTTTTATTTTTTTTTGCATGTTGGAGTGACACATATAGCGACGGATCCGTCGCTAAAATTTTTTGTTTTCAATTAAAAACAACAAACATGTGCAATTTAGAGACAGATTCCGCCGTTAATTTACTAAATCAGCACAATTTTTTTGCTAAGTGTTGGAATGACACATATAACGACGGATTCGTCGCTAAAAGTTTTTGTTTTTAATTAAAAACAAAAAACATGTGCATATTAGAGACGGATTCCGTCTCGATTTTGTTAAATCAGCACAATTTTTTTGCTAAGTGTTGGAATGACACATATAGCGACGGATCCGTCGCTAAAATCTTTTCAAATTAGCGACGGTGATTGACTTTTCCGTCGCTCAAAAAATTTTCCTTTCCTGTTTTTTCGGAAAAATATTTAGAGACGGAATCCGTCGCTAATATGTAAAAATGGAGACGGATTTGTTCCGTCGCGAAATAACAATTTGTTTTGTAGTGAAAATACAACCCAAGCCATTTCAATCACTTCAAAACCAATTCAACCCAACATAAACATGTCCCTATACTTCCTTTAACGTCATTTTCATTCCGAAGCTCGTACATAAACATAAACCTAACTCGAGAGCCTCATCATCCCGACGATCTAACCAAACTTAAACACATCGATGTCCCATCGGCAACTCCACATCCCTACCTTGAAACCCAACATGCATTTCCCATCCACCACAATCATCAATTACGCACAATTCACATCATACAAACACAAAATCATATCCTCGCCAACCCAACGGTATCACATCAACAACCACCCATCACAATCCTGCATTCAAACACGCATTTCACAGACATTCAAGGAGGGTTTAGTGGTGGTTACCTCCCCGATGAGTTATTCAAAATAAAACACGGGATGAAGCGACGAGAACACTCGAACGAAGCGTCGGATCGCGTCGGGCCGTATCGGGCCAGGGTCGGGCCGTCGGGCCTGCTGTCCAGCTGGTGTCAGGACGCTGTCGGTCCGCGTCGGGCTGATAATGGGCCTGCTGGGACGGGCCTACCAAGCTGTTGTACACGCCATCGGGCCCGCTGCTAGGCTCCAGTCCTCGGTCCGCTCGCAGCCCGTCAGGGGTCGTCGTGGCTGTCGAAAGCCGTTGGTGGCCGGATCTACTCTCCCCGGCTACTGGAGTGGCAACGCGCGGCGAGGATGGCGATGTGTGCGATGGTTGACAGCTGCGGCGACGTCAGGGTTCGGCTGGAGCGGCGGTGACAGTTGCTGACAGCTACGACGACGTTGGGGCTGGGCTGGAGCGGCGGCGTCTTGGACGACAGTGCGGCTGTGGCTGCTCCTGGACGGGGATGGTTGTATCTGGGCTCGCCGTGGCTGGGGATGGCAGTCGACGAGCTTTGGCAACGACGACAGACGGCGGCGCGAGGCTTGGCGACGGTGGTCGAGCTCGGGGATGACGCGTGGTGGAGGTGGTTGGTGGTGGGTTTGGTGTTGGTGGAGAATTTGGTAATGGTGGATGCGTTTGGTGGAGGTGAAGGTGTCGGGTGAGGAAAACAAATAAGGAAAGAAAGGTGATTCTCGATCCCTCATTATATTTTCGTCAGTCTATAATTATTTTAATTTCGTAATATTGATCTTTCGTTAATTAATTCGTGTTGATTTAATTATCCCAAATATTTCATAATTATGTTTCGTTCAATTATCTCAAATTTTTAAGCTTAAAACTGTGTCTCAAACGCACACTAATTTTAAGATTGTAATGCTCGTCGTTCATAAATTTTATTTACGCCTTCATTACATATGCTTCGTACGTATATTTTATATCCAATATATATTTTTGAAATCGAAAAATTTTGGGTTATTACAAAGTTCTACTGTCTTTTTTGATGCAATGACATGTTGACATTGATACAGTTAAATGTATTGATTTTTTAATTGTAACTAATATCTAACGTTATTAGTTAATGGTCGATTTTAATTCTTCAAAATTTCAGAACTAATTTTATAGATATATAATTGTTCGATTCGGTTTCGTCTCGGTTTTGACTCGACTCGTTACTCGACAAAATACTCGATGAGAGGTTCGATACCCGATGAACATAAACTCAAACTCGACTCGAACTCGGTTTTTTTATTACATGTCCGAGTTCGACTCTGAATGAATAGTAAATGTTCGAGATCGAGTTTGTAACAACTCGACTCGATCGGTTCATTTACTGCTCTAGTTATATTCTCTCCGTCCCACGAAAAATACAATATATACGTATTTTATGTTATTATATATATATAAATACAAATTTCGTTTTCATATCAAATCACGTTTGATCGTCCCACAACATATATTAAGTTAACATACGTAATTTACACAATCACTGATATTTCATAATAAATTTATAAAAAAATATATTTAAATATCATTATATATATATATTTATATAAAATTTTATATACAATTTGTTAAATACATGATAATTCAATTTGTTATACTCTTATTAGGACGGGAGTAAAAATTATAGGACACCGGTCGTGTAATTCACGAGAATACGATCTTTCCAATAAAAAAACAAAAAAGTCGTAATTCCGTTTACTGGTTTGCCCCGGCCCTCGTCTACTTTCCATCTCTTCCTCCTCCATCACCATTAAAAATCTCCATTCCTCTGTTCACTTCCCAATCCGATAGAGGACTGTGAGTGTCAACCCATCACCACCACCACCACCACCACCACAACCTCTCCTTCACCTCCATCGTCGCCACAGATCACTTTATATAATCAACAGCACCCAAATCCACAGAGTTCCTACTATGCCCTTTTGCCCAACTCAACTCTCATGGGTTCAGACTGTGACTCCTATCGCGTCCTCGTTTCCCGCTGCAACGACCTGGTGGCAAGCCAAGCCAAGCTGAAAGCGGAATTCGAAGAACTAATGGACGAAACCCAACAAAACCACCCAGACGGGAATTCAGGGACAGAGACGAGGATTGAGACGACGTCGTTTGAGGGAGAGGGAGAAGGGTGGGGGTGTGTGAAGGGGAGGTTTGAGAGTGGGAAATCGAGAAACGGTTACGTGCTTGAGGCGATTGGGCACGCTATTCATGTCACCAAAGCTTCCTCTGGGGAGATTGTGTACTGGTGGGTGTGATGGATTGTGGAGTTTTGAGGGGTTTTTTGATTGATTGGGCATCAGGAAACAGTCTCTTGGAATAGATTGTTGGGTTTGTTGTTGTGCTTTTTGATTGATTATTGAGTTCTTGGGGTGTGGGAGTTGGGGGTTGAGATGGGTTTTTGGTTTGGTTTGATGGGTTTTTTTTCCGGGACTTTCGGTTTTAATTATTCGAAGATTGTGAGGGATTTGGTGTAGAATGAGTGTGCAGGGTTTGAGAGTTGATTATTTTGGATGTTGTTTGATAGATTTGGTGGATGAGATGAAGAGATTGAATTTTGACTTTATGGTGAGTGGAATGAGCTCAAGGGATGTGAAGTAAGTTTAGGAAATGGTGTTGTGATTGAACTGCTAGATTAGGGTTTTAGAACCTGTTGGTAGTTTTGAGGGTTTGGGATTAAGACGGTGTGGTCGCTTGTTAGCTCGAGGTATGTTCTTGTGGGTTAGTATTGTAGCGTGATGGTTTTAGTTGCTGATTGCTTAGTTTCTGAGGATTGATTGTTGGACTTGAACAATATTATAAGTACTGAAGGAACTGTATTGGGGTTTGTGGGGGAATCAATGGTGGTCATCTCGGGGATGGTATGATCAATATAAGTTTGCGTCGAAGCGAGTAGCTTCTGGTTGTGATGTTGAATATGAAGAAATGATTTAAATCTGATATCGGATGTTCAAGGGTTTTACAGAAGACCATGATTGTTTAAGGGTTCCTCGCTTAATTCATCTTTTCTATCAAGAAGCTCAATATAGCTCCTATCAAGTGCAGTATGAAACTTCTGAAGCTCAGTTACAGAACGTGACTATACTGGTATCTAAAGCAAGACTCGCTTGCTTGAAATGGGGAATATTTTTAGTTGATTGATTCTTGCGCAAGGCCTTCTTTGTATCTTTTCGCAGATTCAAGAAGCTAAAGTTGTTCTTGGTATACAATGGTGAATGGTTTTGGTCCTTCTAGAGGCAAGTGAGGGGAATGCCCTGATGGTAATTAGGATTAATCTCCTGGGAGATAGTTGAGATAGGAGAACGTGTCACTGACCAAACTGAATTGAAACTAGCAGGTTTAGAAGAGTTTGCTTGTCCGGCAAGTGAGCAAGGAAATGAGTTGAGAACTTGAGATAAATCTATAGATAGGAGGATGGGCTAGGATCTTCGTACCTTAAATTTATGGAAGAGGCTCTTGAATTGCTTTTTTAACTGTGGTTTGCATATGTTCGCTCAAAAGAATACTAGGGGAATAATCATGATAAACTTGTATGCTGTGTTCTTATATTCTGGCTCAAAACCTTTTACGACAATTTTTCCAGCCTTAAAAGTTGTCATCCATGCAGTTCATTTAGGTGATTCAGTCAGAAAGCACAGTTTATTTTCTTCATTTGGCATCTCTTTGCATGTTCTGCTCTCTTGGGTACATATCTTTTGTGTCTATGGTTATGTTGCTAGATCTGTTCATTTGAACTTTATTCTTAAATTATCTGCAATGCATAGTGTGACCTGTGTTACCTGAAATTTTGCAGGAATCATGCGGCGGAGTTG
This sequence comes from Drosera spatulata, assembly GCA_035668315.1. Classification (NCBI taxonomy): domain Eukaryota; kingdom Viridiplantae; phylum Streptophyta; class Magnoliopsida; order Caryophyllales; family Droseraceae; genus Drosera; species Drosera spatulata. The sequence goes on from JAOVYX010022531.1 coordinate 6,198, forward strand.
CTTTATGGATGGAAGGATTATGAAGTAATTGGGCAAACAATCTTAGACTTTCTAGTAGATGAAGCTCTCACTCCTTCCATTAACAAGATCATGGAGAAGTTGAAGGCTGGTCAGTCGTGGTCCGGTCAGTTTCCCTTCAGGAAGAGGTCAGGTGAGAAATTTATGGCGATCGTTACGAACAGCCCGATGTACGAGGATGGTGTCCTTGTTGGTGTGATCACTGTTTCGAGTGATGCTGCTTTTTTCAATAGTCTAAACGTGGAGCAAATAACATATGACAAGCATGCTAAAGACGAGGATAGAGGCTTGACAATGAAAGGAGTTCAATGGCACCCACCACCACGGGTCGCATCACTGCCGCATATTGCTTCATCTGTTCCCATGGTGCTTATGCATTGAGCTGTAACTTTCCTATTTCTGCTTGCATCCCTTGTACTCTTTCTGGATCGGTTTCTGAAAGAATAATGGTGGAAATGACCAGGATGCAGAAGTGCCCTTGCAAAGGCATGAGGAAGATACATCAGACAACGCATTCTCACGTCATGGAGGCATAGGGGGACACATTTCAAATTGTGAAGATGATAGTATGAAGAAGCCTAAAGTAGTTGTAAGCTTCTGTTTCCTTCTGCTCTCTTTGATCACTTAATGTGCCGCCCATCTAGATTTTCAGGATTCAAACACCTTTCCAACGAAAACTTTTAAGAATGCATGTTCCTCTCGAATTATAGATGAAATCCAAATACTGGCACGTCAGATCAATACATGGATTATTGTTTTCTAAAGCTAGTTTTTATGCTATAAAATACTCCATCTGTCCCAATGAAAAGCGTTCCTTAGAATACATACCATTCAACATGTACTATGTATTGCTCCATTGTTCCTCTAAACAACGCTTTTTACGATTATTTCATCATTTAATTGTGGAAAATAAATAGAATGAAACCTAGGAATCTGATGTCATGGGTGGGAGCATACTGTTAACATTGAATACTTCTCGTTTAGTGAACTGGTGCCTTAGTGTAAATGCAGCATTTTCAGTCAAATGAATATGTTGTATGAATGAGAAATATCAAATGTGCTTAAGATCATGCAAGCCAGACAATAGTGTCTCTGGTACCTCTGTTGATTGGTGGTTGGGGATTGATGCAGACTGCCAAAGCCCTATCAAGGCTGAATACTAAGGAAACAGGCGGCAATCTGGAAAAGGGTGATCTGAGTTCACGTCAAAATGGTTCGGTCAGCGCTGTGGTGGGAAATGGAGGTGATGCATCATGTTGCACCAGCTCATCCCAATCTACTCACAACAAGCATATGTACGATTGCCATTTAGATGTCAGAAGCCCTTCATTTGCGGCTCAGAGAGCTCGTCCAGCTGTCAGTAGATTTAGAATCCCCAATGGCATAAGAAAGGTCTCTTCTAGTCTCGAATTGTCAAGGGAGCCACACGAATATGTAGTTGATCAGAAGATGGGAAACATGTTGAGTGGCTTGGAAATCGCTGACAAGGATGGCCCTGATCCCAAAAATTTGGATATAGTAGACCCAAGAGAACCATCTAAGCAGCATTCGGCAGCAGGAAGGTCTCCATCATCTGGCGACAGCTCGGGAAGTTACAATGGAAGTACCTCGAGTAAAGGTGACGTGGAGTCCAACGCCACCCTTGATTGCGAGATACACTGGGAGGACATACAGTTGGGTGAGGAAATAGGCCAAGGTATTGCTGCTTGCTGGAATGTAGTGGTTTAATTTCCCATTGATCCTATAGTGCGGCATCCTTTTTTTTTTTTTTTTGGTTGCAAAATGTTATATGTTTCATTTTGAAATGGTGTTTTTTTTTCTTTCTTTCTTCTTTTGCGTTCTTACAGGATCATATTCCGTTGTGTATCGGGGACTTTGGAATGGATCAGTAAGTACACAAGTCGGTATGTCTTGCAAAGATTAGTCATGTAGTGATCAGAATTTGCCGTTGACACTTTATCCATCGTCGACAGGATGTTGCTGTGAAAATCTTATTTGCAAACGATTACAATGACGGAACATTACTTGGTTACAATAAGGAGGTACAATTTATGAATATTTTCCCTCCTATTATTCTTATTTGAATAGGTATGCCTTACATGGTTATTCTCTAAATCTTGTAGATTCGCATCATGAGGACATTGAGACATCCAAATGTATTGCTTTTCATGGGAGCATGCTGCTCAAATGAACGGCTTGCAATCGTCACGGAGCATCTACCACGGCAAGTTGATTATTTCTTTGCATTTGGTTCTGGGTCGGGTATTTTTTTTCCTCAATGTAAATATGTCAAAAAGCCTAGGTATGGTTCTACTACGCCTACGACGCCAGGATTTGGACCCATGAATTAAGACTGGCATGAGAGAAAAGCATATTGGCTAGTGATTGTGATGCCTCAATCCTTGACTAGAGGGGACACCTAAGGTCTCTCTCTGCCCTTGGAGTCAAGCAGTTGGACCCATACCAGGCCTAGGTGTTGGTGAAGAAGATTATGTGATGCAGTGATGGTCTAATGACGAAACTTATAAAACTAGGTAGGAAAGTATGAGATGTAGCCGTGCATGCCTTTAAATCATTACAAATGATTAAAGCAGGGCGTTTTTAACTTATAGAATTGAGAACATTGATTCTGATAATGCTTTGAACTTGCAAGTTCTTATGTTTTTCTTGTTTGCAATACCTAGAAATAACCACATATATATAATAGTAGGTTATATCTGGATTGGTTTGTCAAGAGGAAATAACCACATATAATAGTAGGTTATATCTGGGTTGGTTTGTCAAGAGGAGTTGGCTCAGACCTTAGTGATAAGTTGCTCCCCTCCTAACCGTGAGTCAGGGGTTTGACATCTGAATACATTAGAAAACAGTCTCTTTATCTAAAAAATAGGGATAAGACTGTGTATATCATCCTGTCTTACGAGGATACGCTCCTCACATCCTGTCATGGACTAAGTTTTAATTATATTCTTCAATAAATGAAATATTGAACATAATAGCTCATATTAAGGTATTCCATTTTGGAAAAGGGGAAGAAATACAATTAAAAGATAGAAAAGCTTAGGATAATGGACTAAAAGGGTTGTTGATAACTGAAGATTACGCAAGCTACCACCTAGGCGATTTGGCTCGGCCAGGAGCTTCAGTGGTGCTTTTGATAACACCGCAATTGGATGCATGTATGACATAAAAATTTCTCAAAAATCATCTACCCATCGTGTCCAAGAAAGGATCATGAGAAGGAATTGAATGATGCAACACTTCTTTTTCAGATGTCTCGTATCCCTACTGCATGTGACCAATTGATTCACGATGATTGATATCATGGAACTTTTCTTTGATCAAGCTTTGTTTTCATGTCAATAGGGGAAGCTTATTCAAAATACTTCACAGAAGCAACCAGTCTCTGGATATTAGGCGTCGTATGAAAATGGCCCTTGATGTTGTATGTGTTATATCTCAGAACACTTACTTGGATACATCTTATCATGATTATCAGAAATGATTCTTTTGGTTTTGTGTCAGGCAAGAGGAATGAATTATCTTCATCATAGAAACCCACCTATCATACATAGGGACCTTAAATCCTCTAACCTCTTGGTTGACAAGAACTGGACCGTCAAGGTAGGTTATCTGAAATCTTAGTCATACTGTGTTGATGCATGCATTAAGTTTTGTTTGGTTATATGCATCATCACATGTATATTCGTGCTGTAAATCAGGTTGGTGACTTTGGTCTGTCAAAGTTGAAACACGGCATAGTTCTGTCTGCCCAATCCGGATTTGGAACGGTAAGATATTTCTGGGCGAGGAATACAATATGCACCCTCTCGTCATTCTTTTTTGGATTCTAGTGCTTTGAATTTCCAAAATCAAATTCTGATCAGAAGTTGGATACAGTCAAGTGCTTCATGTGAAAATGATGTTCTATTAGAATTCGGATGGGGCGAATAAAAAAGCCTGTGGCTAATTGAGTGTGGCAGAGAGTGCCTGTTTGTTCGTATGGAATTTGTGAGACTGACAGTAGTCGATGTGACGACCTCATATGACCTGACTTATGTTTTTTTTCCTCTTCCCAACAATCTGCAGCCCCAATGGATGGCACCGGAGGTCCTTCGGAATGAACCTTCAAATGAAAAGTAATTTTCTTCAACTGAACTTGTAAATTTTACAATTGGAACTACATCCTCCTCTGACAGTCTCTTTTCCCCCCTTAAAACCTTGTATCTATGCCAGAAGTATCATTTGTTGTGCATCTGCTGAACTTTATCTTGTTCTTACATCTTAGCAGATCTGACGTGTTCAGTTTTGGTGTTATTCTGTGGGAACTAGTGACAGAATCCATTCCGTGGAATGACTTAAATCCGCTACAGGTTAGTCTACATCTAGGCACTACTAGCATCCGACTATGTAAAGCTCATAGCATCTCTTTTCTTTGCATACCCAAAAACCATGAAACATACCAGATCAACGACTAGACGCTAATTCGTTTCCTCTTCTTTAAAGGTTGTTGGGGTCGTGGGATTCATGAATCGAAGATTAGACATCCCTGAAGGTATTGATCCTCGTGTATCTGCTCTGATAAACGAATGCTGGGAGACGTAAGTTGTATCGTTTTTTTTCCCCTCATGTTTACATCCTTTCTACCCATGACCATGGGACTGTGATTCTGAATCTTGCACTCCAACCATTACTAATGTGCAGGAACCCGGAACTCCGTCCATCGTTTGAAGATGTGCTCCAAAGGATGACAGGAATCGTTCACAGCCTCGTAGCTGCTGGTTCTGCCCGAAAAAGATCACAACGTGCTCAGGTCCCAGAGGACGACGATTGACTCCACTTTACGACATCAGAGCAACTGGATATGAAAGTACAGTTACGATGTTATTTCTTATATAGTGATTTCCACGATGGTGCGAAGGCACTGCTGAATGTATAGGACCTGCCGTGACAACCCTGTGTCCCAACTTCCAACATCAAAGGATCAGGAGCTTTGTCGTAGCTTGTTATAGCGGTTAAATGGAATAATCACGGGAAAATGTGAAGAAAGTGTATCTGTATTAATTTGGTGAAACTTATGTGCTACTCATTATAGGACATATTTCTAAGGAGAATCAATATGTAATCGCTTCTAAAGTTTACTTTTGGGGGATTTTAAGTGGCCCCTTGATGTTAGATTTTTGTGGGATCGAGTGCAAGGTTTGGGCCCGTCGATCGTTAGTTTGCGGTACATGTGACGTGAAATATGATTTGCACTCGAACTTGGTAGTGTGACCCGGCTTATACCCAAACAATTCTGTAAGGAATCCAAAATGGGCCTCTATGCCAGGCCTGTGTGAAGTAAAGCGCCACCTTTTGTCGTGATATTTGAGGTCCAGTCCATACAGAGCGGATGTAGCCGAAAATTCAGAACACCTATAAAGATAGTGTTGAGAATCAGGCGTAGAATCCATTAGTCTACTGTAATTTTTAACAATGAATGGCATATATAAGACTCTACTTGTAAGTTCTCTAATCTTAATGGGGCAAAATCCAATACAACTTATAAGTTCTCTAATCGTAATACGGCAAAATCCGATGCAACTTTGTAAGATTTGACATGTTAGTTCGTGACTAGTTAAGGTGTGTTCCAACTATAGCAATAACAGGAGTGTTCCAACAATAGCAATAACAGGATAAGTGATGCGTCCATGACAAGATGCCGCTCAAAGCTTGAGGTTTCCGGGCAATTAACATTCAGGTCATGATAAATCATCGTTTGACAAGTAGTACCAGAGCCAACTTGAACGCAAGACCAGAGCTCCAGGAGATGTGCGGGACGAAGTGCGGGACAAGTAGCTCTTTGGTGGCTTCTTTTTTTTTAGCGGTTATGGAAACGCGGATAAGAACAAGTCCAATGCGATTGTTACGAATCTAATCCGAGAATTAGATTGATCCGAATATCACAATCAAGCAACGATCAACACGAACAAGAAATCGAAACAACAACACATGTGATTTAACGTAAAAAGGAAAAAAAAACCTCACAAGAAACAATGTACTAATCGAATTACACGATTACAATAATCGTCTTTTCAACTCATTGAATCTCACTTTGTGTTTCGCTCTAAAGAAAGTGTCTCACAATCTTTATGATAACTCTTTTTAAGAAGATAAGTCTCAATAATACTATGTTTGGATTGACGGAATGAAGGTAGGAATGGAATGAGTCATTCCGACGGAATGGAGATAATCCTTTTTGGTTGCTCCATTCCGTCGGAATGGAGCATTCCATTCGGAATCACATTCCGTCCGAAAACCCACATTTGATTACTGTCTTGATGGAGGGGAATACTTCATTCCGTCCGGAATGAAATGAAAAAAAATATTATTGTTTTATCGTATTTAATTTGATTTAAATGTTAAATAAAATTAATTAATTAATAACATATTAAATTAATTAAAGTATAATCATCATGAAAATGAAATTTTTTAAAAGTATAATTTTTCAATTAATTAAATAAAAGAGTTAAATTAACATAAATGTCAAGTTACGGGCATGATAGTAATTTTCCTTTTGAATTGTGCCTTTATAAAAATATTTTGGTTAAACTATTAAAAGTTTTCATTTCATTCCATTTCATCCCAAAATTCCAACCAAACAGACAATACAAAACTGTAATATCTCATTCCATTACATCCTTCATTCCATTCCTTCCTTCATTCCATTCCTTCTTCAAATCATTCCACCAATCCAAACGCTACCTAAATCTGATACATGACTATTTATAGGCTCATAAATAAGAAGATATAAACAAATCTTGAACCGATCTCGTATCGACCCAAAAAAAAAAAATCTCTCTGTCAACAAGCCCGCTCCCGGGCATGGCATATGTCTGCGACTGGGCGCAATACAATTTTTTCTGGTTCACTGTTGGCCAGAACAACCCGCGCTCGGGCGTGAAACAGGCCTGTGCCGGAGGTTTTGTATCTTTTCCTAGGCTATCTTTTGTCATCCATCTTTTTTTCCTCATGTATCAAATTCCAAACGACCCTAGCACTTCTAGAATAACTTCAACAGCAATTGCTATATGATTTGGTGTAGTTAAATTATACCAATGGTTTGATGAGGAATATTATGATTGATAATATATCCTTAAATATAAATTTCTCAATATACGCCATAAAGATAAGATTTGTGTTCGGTAGATATATATTTTAATTGTATAAAAATATCCTATTACTGTAAGCCTAGTCTTCTATAAATACTAGTCTGGAGATATCGGTTTTGGTATTCCAAACTAGATACCTTTGGTGTTATGTTTCAAGTATAGGGTTCTCTCTCAATTGCTCTTAACAATCTTGAAACATTAACAATCAAACCCTAGTCCCCGCCACCCTTAATACATCACCAAGATCCACAGCCGCCATCGTAACACCACCACCACTGCTGCCTTCGCCGTCGAGCGCCGTCGTAGCCAGGAACACCACCAACCATAATCGCAGTCACCGCCGTCGCTGTTGCGATCCCATCGTCGCCGTGTCTCTTTGTCTCCGGCAATCGTCGCAGTTCTCTAGATCTCCGGAGAACAGCCGCGCTTCATCTCCGACAACTACCTTTGCCGTCGAGCGCCGTCGTAGACCGGAACATCACCAACCATAATCGCAGTCATCGCCGTTGTTGTTGCGATCCCATCGTCGCCGCCTCTCTTCGTCTCCGGCAACCGTCGCAGTTCTCTAGATCTCCGGAGAACAGCCGCGCTCCATGTCCGACAACGTGGGACAATCCCCGACGAGACCCGACCTTTGATTGGCTTGGATCTCCGGTGTGTCTCAAGCGAGGTTGTTCTGGTTTGTTCAAAGCTGTTCTTTACACGACAAGGAGATGATCTGCGAGCGGTTTCGAGTCTCTCCGACGAGCTGCTGTCTCCGACTAGTTGCTATCTCCAGCGAGTCGATGCTCTTCTCCGGCGAGAGATCCGAGGCTATTTGGTCTTAACTTTCTACTTGAGACCAGTGGAGTTATGGGTCTCAGAGCCTAATCTGACAAGCCCTGTACCTGAAGAGAAATCAAAGCTTGGTACTTTGAATTTTTGGTGTTAATTCCTGGTTGTGAAGCTTGGATCCTAGTTGGTTCTGTTGTCAGTTTCTTTTTGTTGGAAATCGGGGAAGGAATTGAAGCAAAAGGTCCGATTTTTCTTTGGAGAGAGTCGGAATTCGGCTGCTTTGCATGCTGGTGGAGCTTGGTTCTCGTTGGTGTTGGCTACTGTGCATGTTGCTTGCTTGGATCATTGAATTGGACAAACATCAG
>JAOVYX010022532.1:0-14503 GCA_035668315.1 Drosera spatulata
GTATATGACAATTAGCTTAAATCATATTATATCAATTAGCTACTAAACAAAACCACTTAGCGCGATTTATAGCTTTAGCCTATGTATATTAGGTGATCAATCTAATAAACACATGTTATATGATAATTCTAACAGGTTACATGCATTATTTCATCATCAAACACCTTTGGTTTATGTCATTTAATCAACATCTCATGAACTAATCAGCACATCCCTACTATTGAATTACTCACACATAGGCATTGAATAAAGCATGGAATTAAATAAAGCAATGTAAACAATCATTCTGCTGAAATTGAATAACTGAGAACGAAGGTTTTACAGCACACAACGCGTTCCAAACTAGTGTCCAAAGGATTCCTATGCGTTGCGGATCAAAATTCTTCCAAATTTCCCTCCAAGGCTCGTCTTTCTTACGTCTCACATCCCCTTGATCGCCTCTGTCGTCCCTAAGCGTTTCCTCCTCTGTGTTTTGCTTATAACAACCCTAGGAGACGTATTTATAGGCAAGACTTTGCAATTAGATCGATCCGACGGCTGAACCTAGTTATTTTGCATCAGGAGCCACGTCGCGGCCGCGACCATGCCTGTCACGTCCGCGACAGATTAAAATTTGGAAATTCGCAGAAATCACACTGTCACGCCCGTGACTATTGGGCGTCGTGCCCGCGACATGCTGTTTATGCCCGTGACATGCCTGTCGTGCCCGCGACAGGTGCACTGTTATCTTAAAACTAAAACTAAAAATACTAAACAAAGTTCAAAAATTCTAAAAACTTATACATGATATCTAAATATGCTAATTTACATGAGCGTTATGAAACATCGTCGTATAAACTCTCGAAGTACGTGAAATGACGATAAATCGTGAAATGCAGCTTTTTGAGCTCACGACTTGTCATTTTCTTCATCCTTCTTCATTTTTGCTCCAAACTTCACGCCAATCTGTCAAAAACATGAAAGCACAATAGTACCAACATTCCAAGATAAAAAGACGCTAGAAACATAAAATAGACAATACAAAAGGAATAAAATAAATATTTAGAATAAAAAAATGATGTGTGTTTTTATACATATCAGTAATAGGGAATACCCCTTTTTTCATAGACATACTTAATAGGGCATGATCTTTTCACGCTAGTATAACCCAAATAATATCAGTAATAGGGAATACCCCTTTTTTCATAGACATACTTAATAGGGCATGATCTTTTCACGCTAGTATAACCCAAATAATTTTTACGTTATTTATTACTTGTTCATTATGAAAAGATCCAATGATCGAGATTTATTTACTATTTGCTAAACAAATCTTTGATTTCTTTCCCTACCAGTTCTTATAGCGTGTGTCTTTTTCTTCTAAAAATGGTACCACAAGATATTGAAAAAAATAATAATAATAAACTACCATAAAATAAAGAAACCCTAAATCCTAGGAACCCTAAACACCCTAAATCCTAAAATCCTAAACCCTCGATCACCATAAAAATAAAGAAACTCTAAATCTTGGAAAGCCTAAAAATCCTAAACCCTAAAATCCTAAAAGTCCTAAACCATAAAGCCCTAAAACCCTAAAAATCAAAGAAACCCTAAAACCCTAAATCTCAAGAACCCTAAACCCTAAATTCTAGGAACCCTATAACCCTGAAAACAAGCCCTAAAACCCTAAAAAACATAGGAACTCTGAAACCTTGAATCCCAAAAATTCTAAAGACCCTAAACCCTTAAACAAGATATTGAAAAAGAAAAAAATTGTATAATTTTCTTAAAAGAACATAGGAAGTAAACAACATAAACTAATATGAAAACAAATCCAAAATCTTCTTTTAACAAATAATAAATTAATCTCAATCACCAGATCTTTTATAAACGAATGGCTAATAAATAATGTAACTATTTCTTGGGCTACGCTAGCGTAAGACTATCCTAACCCTATACATATGGGGTAGGATATTTTAACCCTGGCATAACTCAAAGAACAGTTACATCATTTTTTAGCCGTCCATTATGAAAAGATCCAATCGTCGAGATTTATTTAATATTTGCTAAAAAAAGTATCTTTTATTTCTTTCTGTATCAGTTCTTTTTGTGTGGATTTTTTTTTTAAAATGGTACAAGATATTGAAAAAAGGGAAATAATAAAAAACCACCCTCAGTAATTGCTAATTTAGAAAGAAAAACGTTAACTAGTTAGTGGATCATTATCGAGCCGTCCATTAAGGTAATTGTACCCGTTATTCTTTTCAAAGGAAGGGTGAGATTTTCGTTTTAATCGAGTCATCCATTTTTCAGATAGACTTTCCATAAATGTTAGCTATAAATCATCGCCCATATATATATATATTGTAAATATCTATTATATATTTATAACAAAAAAAATCATCTTTTATATCTATACAAAATGTCGAATATTTGGGCTCATGGTCAGAAGGAAAAGATACTTAAAACTAAGATAAGACACACCAATTCACCATCATTTTTAACGCTATGATCGTATTTCAAATAAAACTATTTATTCTTTCTTTTAAATGTAGTTAAGGAAGAAAAAATGTGGCACATAAAATGTGGTATAGTAAGTTTCCTTAGAAACTCGTAGATATGTAAATATGAATGGAGCAAAGGATTGTTTGAAAATTTTTACTCATATTGGTGGTAGGTAGTGTCAAATGAGTGTTTATAAATTAATTCACACATGGGCTTCCTTGAATCAAAGTGGTTGTTAAGGATCCAAACTGATGCCAGAATTACTTGTAAGAGATGTGATTGGAAGGACTCGGGATACATAATACAATGTGTTGTTCCTCCAACGACGACTTCTGTGTTTTAATTTTCAATTGCCAAAAAAATTGATTACAAAACGTCTGAAAAATTACAAATAAACGTTACTCTAAACTGACAAAACCCCATAAAATCCTAAGTGATAAAGTTTACGGAATTACCATCTGACATATTAATTTATTCAAAAAACATTAAAACAGCTAAAAACCCCTCTAAATGGTCCCAAAACACTAAAAACTGGTGATATGCTTCTGTGTCCGCTTGTCCGCTTCCTCTCGTCGTTCTACATAAAACGACCAACTTTCTTTGTGTTCTGAAACAATGACCTTATCTTAAACGTCGTCGCCTCACATGCATTAGATTGTTCGTGTTTGCTTCTCGTAGAGTCCAAAAAGAGACTTAATCATATCGAAGAGGGGACAATTAACATCTTAAAGAAAATAGTATTATCTACGATTCTAAGTCTGCATCCATAATCGGTCTACATACCATGTTCGTTTCTTCATTTCTGTTTGTATTATTTATTTAATATTATTAAGGTTGTGTTGTCATTTGTCTCTTCTCGTTTTCCCTTTTTATAAGAATGCATTTTTCTAACATTTTTCCCGTGTAATTATTGAGAGATATAATACAAAGTACTCATTTTAAACCTATTAGCTATAATCTGATCCCTGTAAGAAACAACCTGATTTAATGTATTACCGCTCTCAACAAGACTCAAATATCAGTTCTCGTGGCTTATCGTAAGGTTCACGCATAAAAAAATACCCCTCGCACGCAGGGGCTGTGTGATATGTCTCGGGGCTAGGGTAGTGGAAGGTCCACGTGCGGTGGAGGAGAAGCATGGGATCTATCTAAAACAATAGAGTCCCACATTTTTTTTTTTGGAAAGTATAGAGTTTCACATTTTGTGGGTCCCATTTTGGTGTAAATGTGCCGATGAATTGGGTGATCAAATGAAGTAAACAACATCAAAATGGTTCTTGTTGTCGATGAATCGATGACGTTGATGATGATGCAAGTTGGATGGATGGTTCAGATTTGATCTTCTGGTTCGAAAGGTTGATTGAGTGGACTGTTGCGAAATACTACTGTATAAAACGAGAGAGGAAATCAAAGATGGAAATGGAATGTGTTTAGATTTAAAATCGTAAACGTGGTTACTTTCTTTAAGGAGTTAATCATTCTCTTTTCTAGATGAAAATTGTTTTATGTGGCAGGTGAGTATATCTTCATGACATGACTAAGTTTTTTTTTTGGATTCCGGAAAGCAAACCCCTTGGGATCTCTTAGAAATTGTTTTATGTCCCAGGCGATTATATAGATTGGGATTTTTTTATAGTTTTTATTTTTATAATTTTTGAGAATATTTTTATATTATTCATTTAATTAATCACAATGATCATTACATTTTACGAAAATTATTTGATTTCATAAATTGATATTTATAATGAATATTTAATTTTTTGTTATATCATCAATTTATATCTAAAAATTGACTTTGAATATTACATTATAAGTCATGTATAAAAATACTAATATATAACTTAAAAATTTAGATCAATTAATCTTGAAATGTTAAAATTTTAATTAAAATTATCAAATTATATTTACAACATAATATATGATTTAAATTAAATTTGTGAAAAAGATGAGACCATCAAATAGGAATTTTAGGGATTGGTGGAGTTATTTTAAATTAGCGGCCTGACTGATTTTGAAGAGATCGTTACCGATGCGAGGATTGTTATGGAGGGTAGGCACAGTGGAAGAAATCAGAGTCTTCCAGGACCCGTGGATTCGTAAAAGCCCCAACTACAAGATCCCGCGCCAGGATTCAACATTCTCACTGAGCACCAAGGTGAGAGACCTTATCGACGAAACCACAAAGCAATGGAAAAGGGATCTGATAAATCAACATTTTCCAGTTCACATATCGTCCAAGATCTGCTCCAGCCCTATCAGCCTGACGGGATGCAGAGACAAAATCACATGGGCTCATCATAAATCGGGCAGCTTCACAGTGAAATCAGCCTACCACCGGGCATATTCGATTCGATTCGAAGAAGGGGAAGTGGGTACGAGTGAAATTGATCCAGGTACGTGGAGGAGAATTTAGTCACTTCGGGTTCCTCCTCGATTCCAAATCTTCACATGGCGAGCATCAACAAGGGCACTCCCAGTGCTTGATAAAGGAGAGAGTCGAAGAGGACGGGAAAGGGAAGGGGTTTGGTGGAAGAAACAACATGGAAGATGGGTTAAAATCAATGTAGATGCAACATGAGATAGCCAGGAGTGGACAGGGGTAGGGGCAGTAGCAAGAAATGCTACTGGGAGAGAGATTGGATCATATGGAAATATCCATCAAGGTCGATTCTCTCCTACAGTCTGTGAAGCACTTGCAGTATTAGGGTGGATGAAACTAGCAAAGCAAACGGGATTGACACGTGATAAAAGGGTGCTAATCACGCTCCATATTAACCCTCTTTCACTATTCCTTTTTATTTATATAGGGGATGAGATGCGGGGGATGTGAGTAACAATTATCATGTGATAATTGAAACTGACAACCAACAACCGACAAAGATGGTGACGACACGGAAAACTGATCTTTTTATAAATAAAATTCTCAAAATACAATCGCAAACAAATTAGTTTCTAGTCTTTTCTCAAATTTTAGTAAGAGAAGACGCCCTACGCGATTCCCATAAGAAGATGCAGGGTGTCTTTATTATACCAAAGATGCAGGGCGCCTTTCCTTTGAAGGCGCAGGACGCCTTTCCTTTGAAGGCGCAGGACGCCTTTCCTTTGAAGGCGCAGGGAGTTTTTATCCTTGTAAAAGATGCCGTGCGCCTTTGATTCACTAGGAACAGCAAACCCACAGCCACATACAATGAAATATGCAAGGCAGGATAAGAGTTCAATGCTTCTATGTGCAACAGAAAGCTTATTGGAGCGAGGTACTTCAACAAGGGTGCTAAGGCGGCGGAACCTGGTATTGAAATAGTTATGGACTCGGCCAGGGATATCGAAGGTCATGGTAGTCACACTGCTTCCACTGCCACGGGAAACTATGTTGATGAGGCGTCGTTCTTTGGCTATGCCAATGGCACGGCTAAAGGGGTTGCTCCGTTTGCAAGATTTGCAGTCTACAAGGTCTCTTGGCTGGAGGCAAAAGCAATATATAGCTCCGATGTTCTTGCAGCCTTCGAGCAGGTTTTAGCAGATGGAGTTGATGTGATCTCAGTGTCGTTCGGGTTCGATGGAGCTGAATTATACGAGGACCCTGTGACCATTGTATCCTTCGCAATCATGGAGAATGACGTGCTTGTTTCTTTGTCTGCCAGAAATAGTGGTGCAACATATGCTACCTTACACAATGGGATTCCCTGGACCTTGACGGTGACTCTGGGTTTGTATCGAAACACAGGCGCCCTGCGCCTTTTACAAGACTAAAGACGCCCTGCATCTTCTTATGGGAAACATGTCCTGTGCGTTTTCTCACTAGATTTTAAGAAAATAGTTAATTTAAGAATTAACACGCTTGTGATCTTATTTGTGAATTTTATTTATTAAAAAATCCAATTAAGAAAAAAACCACTTTGGAGGTGTGGTGGGAGACATTCTGAGAATAGCTGAAGCGTTTTTCGTCGAGGCCAACATGGCTGCACATATGAATTAGCCAAATATGTATAGAAGTGTTTTTAAAAAGGTGTGATTAATCATATTCTTTCAAGCTGTATCATAAATATTTATAATAAGGAATTGAGCAATGAAATCTAGTGTCTGATTAGATCTTTATAAAAAAGAAAAAAAAATCAAACAAAATACCTTATTTAAAATCAGCCATATGAAACTCAATTATAATTTATATTTTTATTTATTATGATTTTTTATCATTTAACGTATGGATTAATAATATAATTTTTCATAGATTATAACAAATTCCACCGTCTACAAAAATGAATGTCTCTGGATAAGATCAACACCTATGTAAACTCACTAATTTCTGATTAGATAAAGTCTCAAAGGTCTATATTTTCAATTAAAAAAAACAAAAAAATTAGCGATTTTTACCTTCTGTCTGGACTATCTCAGCCCAGACCAGTCCAGCCACGCGCAGCCCACATGAAGTTTAACTCAAGCCCAAAAAAGTACAAAAAAAAAAAAAAAAACCTCGAAAACATAAAAGAGACTTACAAGTTCCTTGAAATTCGAAAACGGATCCGCGAAGCGATGGAACAGCAAGCGAGGCATCGTCCTTGTACGGACACGCCACAGCACACCTCCCCTTTCTCCTCCTCCTCCTCCTCCTCTCTCTCTCTCTCGGTAAAATCTGCGATCGGCCAACAGCTCTCTGCTGTCTGTTTTGGTAAGTCAACTCTTCTCCATAAATGCTTCTTCGCATTTTTCGTTCTGTGTAAATTCTCGGGATTTACGTTGTGATTGATAATCTCTGTCACTAGTCGGTTCATCAATTTTGGATTCAGGTGAATTGCTAGCACGCTGCTTCGAAACATGTGCAAATGCCTGCGAATATTTGATGTGGCATTGAGATTAATTGATCTGTAATCTGCATGTCTTGTTATCATCTCGTTGCGTTGCTATAATAGAAATGTTGGGTTTGAGTCTGAACTGATTGATGATTAGTGGAGAGATCCATGATCAATGTTGCTGGATTTTCTATGTCACTGATGTTGGTTTCTCACCCATTACGTTCATGTCGAGAAATCGACTCTACTTAAAGACCGAGCGGATGGTGGTGGACTCATTATGGTTCTTAACAGTTCAGTCTGTCTGAATTATGGGCAAAAGAAACAGCCGTGATCAATGAATCAATGTTGCTGGACAGCCTAGATTAATATGTATCTGATGTTGGTGATTATGTTCATCCATGATCAATGGAGAACATGGATGATCTTAAAGGTGGCATGCTACATATGTCACAACAAGTTCATCATTGACGGAGCTGCATCCATAAAATTAGAGTTCGAACCTAGAAGAAACTGGTAATAGTAAGAAACTACCATGATCGATTTATGATATTGATGGGATCTCTGTGTTCCCGCTATGCATTTTTATAGTTCTGTGGCACATTGCATTGTACATTGATAAGGGATGAATGACCTCCTTTTGTTTTCACTTTCCGCACATTTGAACCTTGATTCTGTCCTAGACAGAAAAACAAAATTGCCGCAATGTGTAAATGAGACGTATAAGTGGAGGCATCAAAGAATTGTTGTAGCTGGATGATTTGATTGTATTAAGAAGCTGAGCTGAGATGTAGGCTTGAATAAGCTCTCAGGGTGTTATGCTTTAGGAAGAACCAGATAGAAATGGGGTTTCAGTTGAACTAGACCAGTTGATTTCGTCCAACTGACAGTGCAAGTCTGTTACTATATATCAAACAAGCAATGCGTGAGCTGGTGTACTGAGCCATCACAAACTGCCTGTAATATCCCAACGAAATGCTTAAATGGTTTGATAGTACTACCTATATCAACAAGGTGTACCTTCCTTTTCGGTAACCCATCACTTTAGAACTTCGCAGTTAAACGTGTTTAATGTGGAGTAATGCTGGGATGGGTGACCTTCTGGGAAGTTTTTCAGGGTGTGCGCGAGTGAGGCCAAAAGCGCACTGAAAGGACTAGTACTGGTCTGTGGTGCCAGTTGTCAGCCTGACGAGCGGTTCTTGATGACGAGCCGATAGCAAGGATTTGGCCGGGGCATTACAGTATGGTATCAGAGCAACCCTGTGACCGCGTACTGGACCCATGGATAAGAGGTCCAGGTATAGTACTACCTATACCAACAAGGTGCACCTTCCTTTTCGGTAGTCCAGGGAAGTTTTTCAGGGTGTGCGTGAGTGTGGCCAAAAGAGCACTGAAAGGACTAGTGTTGGTCTGTGGGACCAGTTGTCAGCCTAACGAGCGATTCTTGGTGACGAACCGGTAGCAAGGATTTGATCGAGACGTTACAGTATGGTATCAGAGTAACCCTGCGACCGCGTGCTGGCCCTATGGACAAGAGGTTCAGGTATAGTACTACCTGTACCAACAAGGTGCATCTTCCTTTTCGGTAACCCATCACTTTAGAACTCCGCAGTTAAGCGTGCTTAACGTGGAGTAATGCTGGGATGGGTGAGCTCCTGTGATGTTTTCCAGGGTGTGCGTGAGTGAGGCCAAAAGCGCACTGAAAGGATTATTGTTGGTCTGTGGGGCCAGTTGTCAACCTGATGAGCGGTTCTCTATGACGATCCGCTAAGAAGGATTTAACCGAGACATTACACTGCCATTGAAGAGTTTTCTTGGGATGTGTTCGTGCTTCTTCTGTGGGGCCTTGTATGATCCTTCTTGCTTAAGACCAGTAAACTTCAGTTCTACTTTCATTTTCTTTTTGTTCTGCGTACTTATACCTCTGGAAAGCCGCTCATGGTAAGTCGTGATAGAAAAATATCTGTTTTTGTGGATCGAGGAAATAAACACCTGAATCAAACCAAATCATTTTGTCCTTAAGACAGTATTTGCTCCCACTAGTCTGCACCGGGTAACAGCAAATCTGTCTCCCAAGATAATTCAGGCAGAAAAATCTGTTGTCAATTACTGTGTTTGCGGAGATAGCAATTGATTCAAACTATTTTCTCCTTTTCAGATAAATTAGGACATATTACTAAAAATAAACGTCTCATAAAAATTACAACATTTTTATTTTAGACAATTTTAAAATGCCAAAAAAAATATAAATTATTCATACTTTATATCAAATCATTTTCTCTCTCATTATTTTCTCTTTCTCCACACACTCACAATTTCTTTCACTTACTCACAAGAGTATAAAGATAAAATATCACAAAGTTAATGCATTCCTTATTAAATGTACCAAGTCAACACATCGTAATTTATGTTGGACAGAGGGAGTATATTTTTTGAAGAAAAAAACATACATCCTTTTTCAAATATATTTAGATTATTTATAGGAAGTGAAGCTGTGTCAAAGAAAAGTTGTGTTTATTTGTAGTCAGTTATAATTTTTTCCATCGGAGATAATTCTCAATATTTTTCTCTTTTCAAATTGTTTGGAAAATATTCCACAACTGACCCAAATCACTTTTCCATAATTTATGATAGAAAATTTATTTTTCTTGGATTATTGAAAATATCCCACAAGTCATCCCCTCCTAACCGTGAAGTCAGGAATTCGACACCTGAAGACACAGAAAATAATCTCTTTATGTAAAAATAAGGATAAAACTGCGTACATCATCTTATATTAGAGGGGTGTTTCCCCATACCTTACAATTGACGGGATTATGTGGATATGTTCTTTTGTACTTATACCTCTGGATTAGTGGGAATGCTTGACATATTTGTTTTAAGGACATCAAGTATGACACACAGTATTGTGAGTTACAACTGCGAATGTCATGCCCGGAACCCCGAACCTCGTAGTCTGAAAGGGTAGCCATATATTGGTACTAGTTTTTATACTGGTTTATCCCTAAGACCTTTTGTCAAAAATCATGGGTATTTTGGGGTCCATGTCCATTGTCTTATGCCACATGTCCAAAAATCATAAAATCTGGAGATACCAAAAGATACAAAAATATATATTAAATCGTCAATTCTTGAGTCGCTGTTCAGATATGAATCGATTAGCTTCATATAAAATCATCAATAAAGATATTCCAATCAAACAAACGAACAGATCCATATTATGGATATCTGTTAATATTATCAATATAGTCGATAATTTCAACAAAGGATCAGGAAATCAAACAACGAGAATCCATGATATCAAAGAGCCAAAAGACGGATTAAACGATGAGAATGGGGATATGAGACCGATCGAAAATAATAAAAATTACAAAGCCATGATAATCATGTACCGTAATGTAATGACCCAAAAATTTCATCAATTTCCCTTCATGAGAATCGATTTCACGAGGGTTTGTCCATATTTCTCCCTTCTCTCCTCTGCGAGTCCTCTACTTCCCTGTTCCTATTCTCCCATAAAAATGAGACCTTCTTCACAATTTGGCATTCTTATTGGTGAAAGTCCATTGCAAAAGTCCCTTTTAATTTTGTTGTAGACAAGGCACCAACACAAAGAAGCAAAAATGCTGTCACCTTTCCCCACTATAGTTTTCCTCATTTTTTTATTTTTTATTTACATTGAACAACATTAGCCGGGCCATCTACTCACTTCACCTACTAAGCGACCAACTATCCCATTATTTATTTATTTATTTATTTTCATTCTTATCTTATAATATATATCCTTCACCTAACTTTATAACAACAAATCCAAATCAAATTATTAAAATATTGATACAGTTTGAAGTTTTGAAACAAGAAAAAACATAAGAAACAAAACCCTTGAGATTATGGCATGCCAAATGTCGGATTTTCTCCCGTCGCGATCGCGATCTAGGATGATCGCGGACGCGACACATCTGCAGCCCAGAACCTGCAAAAAGCTCCCGTCCAATGCTTATGGATCCTTCAATTAACATTAAAATGCATACAATCCATTCCTCATATATCATACACAGCAAAACATATCTCAAAACATGCACGGATGCAAAAGACGCGTGTGATCGAATAAAAAAGGTGTCTAGGGCGAGTGAGGTTACCTCGAACGCGTTTGATTTCCTTAGACACACGATCACACGAACGAATCCGTTGAAGTTCTTGTTCCCGTCCTTGATGTTGCTGCCTACAGACGACGATGCCAACGATGATGCTCGAGTTGGTGCGTGTTGGTGGCATGATTGTGTTGATGAGATGAAAAAAGTGATGAAGATGTTGAGCGGTGCGTGATTGTGATGATGAGAAGATGACGATGTTGGCGGCAGCTGGCTGGAGAGGTGGTGATGGAAGGTGATGGTGGCAGTGGCAGGCAGTGGCGGAATGGTGATGGAGTGGAAGAGTGGAGGTGGGCGGGAGAAAGTAGAGGTGGATGAGTGTGTGGGGAAATATCCTGTTCCGTCCGACGTTACGTCTCATTCTGTTCATTATTTATCCAAATTTCATAATATTAATTCATCGATAATTCATTTGAATCGATAGATTTATCCCATATACGAAAATATGACCTTTCGAGTCATAATCCATTATTTATGGGATTAAAATCGCTAACCTTTATGCGCAACGTTTATAACGTTATAACGTTATTCATTCATAGTGTTTATTTGCCCGTCTAACCAATTATCCCAAATATTCCATCGTTATATTTTATTTAGTAATCAAAATTTCTTTGGATTAAATCTATAATCCTTTTGACGCGATTATATTTTAATTCGTAACGTTATATGTAACGTCTTTTATTCGCGTTTTATTTACATACGTACCGTACGTATGTTATATATTCATTTTTAAATTTCAAAAATTCTCGGGTATTACATCGAGTGAGTAGAATACCATAAGATAGAGTAGTGACCGAATTACGCAATATACGTTTGACCGCTTGTCAATGCTTATCTATGGGTCGATGCAAGAATTAACAGGCCGTATTAACCGAGTACGCTATCCGGTCTTGTTAACGTCAAGTATTGTAGTGCACCAACTATGCTTCGATATATGATGGGATCATCTATCGGCTTGTCATCCCATTGTGAGAATGGGCCTTTTGTAATGCTAGGAGTGGATATTGGTTTTGCTCCGGACATCTTAGCTCGAGCAAGCAGGTCTGGAGCAAATTTGGATTGGTCGAGATGCAAACCATGAGAAGTGTGGATGGCCTATGCACCCAGGAAATAGTGAAGCTCGGCCAAGTCTATTTGCGAACTCTCGATGTAAAGAATTGAGAAGAGCAGCAAATGGTGCGTTGGGACTCCCGGTGAGAATGATGTCATTAACATAGACTAAGATGACAATGCTGAACGTTGATGTGCGTAATGTAAAAAGGGATGTATCAGCTGATGATATTTAGAACCCAATATAATAACCAAATATGGAAAATACTAGTCAGATCACAACTTTAATTAGTTAGCACTCAAAGAAATATACAACACCAAATAACCCATGTTTTTTTATTCTTTTATTTCGTGAGGAGGAAAGAGGACATATATTTTGCTGTAAGCAATTGCTGTCTAAGCTGACGACTTGAGGATTCAAGAAAGCCTATTTATATGCTAGTGTATCTTATCATGATTCCTAATAATCTCAACTTGTAGATTAGAGCTTTGATAATCTGATGCAATCACTCCAATGTATAAAAATCCACATTGGAAGATGATGAGCTTTCATCTTACTAAAAGTTAGCTGGTGGAGAATTATGCAGAGGAGAAAACGTTAATGGAGACACATATATAGATGAAAGAGAAGTGGGACTTGATTCTTCCAACACTTCTCATTAATGAATACTTCCTTCCAGTGCTGAACGGGCAAATCATTTCAAACTAGATCTAAATGTTTTCAAAAATAGCTTCATTAGGCCTTTGGTGAACATGTTTACGATCTCATCTTCTTTTTTTTCAGTAAAAAAAACGTATTTTAATTACGGAAAAATTCTGTCGCTAAAACAGATAAATCCGTCGTTAAAATATATTACCGACGGATTAGCGATGAAAATAATCCGTCGTTAAAATCCTCGTCGTTAACGTAGAAATCAGCGACAGATCCGTCGCTAAAATCAGAAAAATAAGCTCCAGATTGACTTTTCCGTTGCAAAAATCAATTTTTCAGGATGCATAATACTAGCGACGGATTCCGTCGCTTAGTTTGAAATAATTTTAGCCACGGAATTTCATATCTAATTCTTTGTTAGAAATATTTCATTTTAGCGACGGAAATCCATAGCTATTTTTGATTTTTGATTAAAAAAATAAATTAAAATCACAAAAACCTGAATAAATATATCAACAATCGATAAAATGACTCAATAATCTCATCAGTAATATAAATAATCCTAAAAAAATAAAATACATCAATTTTTTATATTTACAAAGCCATCAATGGCTAACTAATCGAATACTCCGTTGCTCTGGAGCCCCGGAGTCATCGTCTAGAGGCGGTCTTGATGAAGGAAATGGTCGACCGGGCTCTGTTTGACAAGTGGATGGATCCCCGTCCATCCTCCTGAAGAGGATGTCCAGCTGCTGCTCCATCTTCGTCTGAGTCTGACGAAGGGTCTGGACTTCTTCCTTCAACTGGAAATAATCCTCTGAAATCCCCGTGCTAGATGCGGAACGAGATCTAGAGGCGGCGTTGAGGACGGACCGTGGATATAGCTGGCTCGCAGCTGAGGCATTGCCGTAGACCCTCCTCCCCTTGTCAATGTGGGACACCTCCAGGAATGCTCGATCAGCCATGGCCTGAGACTGTGTCTGCGCAGGCTCGGGATCTACTGACTCATCCACCTGCAACTCAGGCATCTAACTGAGTCACTCAAAGTATGAATCCTGTAAACAATACATGAGTGTTCGTTTCTATCCAACGAATTAGATCAGAATTAATAATTTTAAAAAAAGGCTCAAATAATAGACTTACCCGAAGCTGCAAAGAAGACTCATCTACTAAAGGAATGTCCGCGATGGACTTCCCCTTCTGAATGGTCTCCACCACTCCCGCAGCATCAGACTTCTTCTGAGTCTGAATGAAAAGCTCGGGGGATGTGAGCTTCCTCTTCAGCGCCGTCTCCTGTTGAAAACAATATACAAAAGGAAACAATTAATCTAATTCCTATAAACCTAATTAATAAATTAAAAGGATTCCACTTCAACTAA
>JAOVYX010022533.1:0-14502 GCA_035668315.1 Drosera spatulata
GAAAGGCTATCATAAAATAAGAGAATCTAATTGAATGTTGTGTTCAGGGAATCAAGAACAGATCAAAAAACCGTAAATAACAAACATACGATTTACGTGGGAAACCCTAGTACAGGGAGAAAAACCCGCGGCGCAAAGTACAGCAATCCACTATAATCAAAAGATTACAGTTAGGTTTTAGGTTCATCTTCAACCTCTGATTTTTCTAGGCTCACTCATAAAACCAAGTATCAATCAACAACTAGATCACCACGGATCTAAACACTGATCACACAAGATCGTAATCAATTGAGCAAGTATCACAACAGATCACTTGTCCACAATCAGAGTGATCAACAGTAATCAAGAACTCACAAAACCAGAGAAGAATTTCGAATCTTCTCAGAAGAAGTCCACCGAGGCTTCGTAATCCAAACGCCGAAGATGATGAACTTAAAGAAATTCCATAAGTGGCAAATACTTTCTAGCACCTTGAATAGTGAGTAAGGAAGTTCACGGATGTTGAGAGAGAAGAAACCTTTTTTTATCTTATCTGTATTGTGTATGTCTCTCAACCGTATCCAAGTATTGCCTTATATAGGCCTCAAGAAGTTAAGTTGACTTGTCATAGAAGAAATACAGGCCTCAGTATATTCTTTATCATAACTCTGCCTCAAGTCTGTTGAAATCTTCTTGCTACAGACTTCACATAAGTCTGTTATATGCCTCTGATACTGTTCAAGATCAATCATCTGTGACTGTCTGAAATAGCAGTACTTTGAGAAACTCTGAACTCTGTAAAATCTGTTCAACGAACTCTGAAGCTTACTAGAACACATTAGACATTACCATAGCAAAAACTGCTATTCTAGTCTTCAATCAGAACTCTGAATCTCCAGCCTCAAACTCTAATAAACCTGAAGTCTGATCAACCAGTCTGATTTACTCAACACTTCCAACCGAAGCCCTTTCCACTTCAGAACTCTGACTATCTAAAGCACTTCCTAGGTCTAACGAAACATTAACTCAAGAGAAACAAGTCCTAATAATAGGCAATATACTTAAACATAAACTAGTATTTTGACACATCAAATCAGAAGTAGTAACTGAATAAACAATGATATCAAAGATCTCATCATATAAATCCTTTTAGTCTTATCAGGTTACTTATGTTGTAGTGGCACAGTTCATGGTTCAACGTCCTTGCGGTAAAGTCAATCCAAATTGCTCATGTATGAAAGATGGCAAATGCGGAAAACACTTTCCGAAAGAGTTTCAAAGATTTGAGAGCGGTTTAGATCCCAATGGCTTTTTGGCATATGGAAGGAGGGAAGATGGAAGATTGGTTGAAAAAGGTTCCATCAAGTTAGACAACAGGTTAGACGTATATTGTTATTGTATTCTTTTGAATTAGCTTAGTACACTTATTCACTAAAATTAAACAGCTTGATTAGGAAAAATGTTTACTTCTTCATACAGCTTGGTTACATTATCACACGCATTACTAATGTTGATTTTTATTTATTTATTTATTTTTACAGATATGTGGTTCCGTATAATCGAGATATTCTTGTGAAATATAACGGTCATTTGACTGTGGAATTGTGCAATAGAGCATTGACGATCAAGTATTTGTTCAATTATATAAACAAAGCCATCAACATGGCTAACGTTATCTTAAATAAAACCATTAGCGATAGTAGTGACGGAACTATTAGTTCTAATATTACACAAGATGAAATCTCCCGGTATCTTGAATGTAGATATGTATCTGCATCAAAGGCTTGTTGAAAGATTTTTGAATTTCTAATACATTTCGGACGACAAGCCATCTATCGCCTACCGTATCACATTGAAAATGAACAATTGGTCATTTTCAGGGAACAAGAAAACCTTCGGATAGTCATCGATCGTGTTGATCCTTTCGGAACAATGTTTCTCAAATGGTTTATTCTGAATCAAACAGATGAGTATGCTAGATCGTTGACTTACTCTGAGACTCCAGAAAAGTGACGATGGGATAAGAAGGTCCATATGTGGACGAGGAAAGGAAAAAAGATATTGTAGGCAGACTGTATTATGCTCATCCTACTTCTGGTGAGAGATTCTACCTTCGAATGTTGTTAAATACTGTCAAAGTTGCACGCTCTTATGAGGAATTGAGAACTTTTGAAGGGATTGTTTATGCGACATTTAAAGAAGTATGTTTCTATAGAGGTCTATTAGATAGTGACAATGAATGGCATGAAGCATTGAATCAGGCTGTCGTATTCTAGAATGGTGAACAGTTACGGGAACTTTTTGTAACATTGCTGCTCTTTTGCGAGGTAGGTGATCCTTTGAATCTGTGGAATTCTGATTAGACGGACCTAACCGATGATATTCAATATCATCATAGAAAATTACTTAAAATGCCTGAACTACATATCAACGACCAGCGTGAGAAGGAACTCGAAATCTTTGAGATCGAAAGACTTGTAA
Organism: Drosera spatulata; assembly: GCA_035668315.1. Lineage (NCBI taxonomy): Eukaryota > Viridiplantae > Streptophyta > Magnoliopsida > Caryophyllales > Droseraceae > Drosera > Drosera spatulata. The sequence continues at coordinate 2,461 of JAOVYX010022533.1, forward strand.
GGAAGCACAGAAAATCAATCAATGATTTTTCCACCTTATCAATTGTTGACGGTGATCTTTTGTCTCGATATAGTAATAGACCGTTGTATGAAGAAATGTCTTATGATCGTGATCTATTACGACTGGAATATGAGAAATTGGTCCGACAGTTGAATCATGAGCATAGAAAGATCTATCATCGAATGGTTGAGGTTGTTGGGAAGAAAGAAGGCGGAATATTCTTCGTTTACGGCCAACGTGGAACAGGTAAAACTTTCCTTTGGCAAACTTTGCTTTCAAGATTTCGATTGTGGGGCAGAATAGTGCTTGTTATGGCATCCACTGGAATCGCAGCGTTACTAATGAGTGGTGGACGAACAACTCATTCTAGGTTAAAATACCTACCGATTTAACCACAGACTCAACTTGTCATATAGGTCGTGGAACAATGCTTGTAGAGTTGATCCGTAAGACAGAGCTGTTTGTGGGGGACGAGGCCCCGATGTGTCATCGTCATGCTTTTGAAGTAGTGGAAAGAGCATTTCATGATATCTTAAGTTCCCAAGCTCCGAATACAAGGGAAAAGTTGTTCGGGGGCGCACCGATTTTATTAGGAGCAGATTTCAGGCAAATATTGCTCGTTGTTCCAAGATGCGGTAGAGTAGGAATCGTCATGGTGTCCATCAACAGATCAAAACTGTGGGAGAGATGCCAATATTTAGGTTTACAACAAACATGAGAGTTGCATAAAATACATCCTTAATAACAATCGGAGACAAAATTGTGGACTTTAAAGAATGGATATTAAATATAGGAGACGGCTCGACTCCTACAACAGATGATGCAAATGATGAATGCAATACAAACAGGCAAACAAACAACCATATGCCACACATGGTTCAAAATACACGAACATATATTTATGCTTCAGGAATTTACAATGTGTTATTTAACAGGAATTGAGCGTTTTCGGTCCGTCAGGATTTTCATGTCACTTGATTTAATATTTATCGATATTTTACTAGTTGTTGACATGGAAAGAGCTATCACAGGATTTGTCACCTAGTATGACCATTCTAGGGACAACTAACAAGCTTAATGGTCCTCTACAGTAGACCCTAGGAAGGTAATTTATTTACCTAAACACAGTCTTGTCGTTGCGTGCATGCAACGAAAATTTATCCCCCTAGCTAGTCTTGTAACACCCAACTCTCCTAGTCATTTATTTCACCGATTCAGGTTTTGTCAAAGATTCAGGAATCAGGATACTTATGAATGAATAACAATTTAATTCCATGTATAGCAGGTGACTACCGTAACATTCATGCTATGTTTTCGTGTCACAACTTCATAACGTTACATGAATTATTTTACGTTACAAGTACTATGCACACAGATAATCACACATTACAGCGAAAGTAGGCATATAAGGTCATCGTGAATATTTAATGTATTCTATAATATTTTATAGGTTGCATCGTTACCTTATATTATATGATGTAATTATTTCACGCAAACACGCGTCAATTAAATATTTAATTTAATTGATAGGTATACAAGCAGGCTTCAATTAAATATTTACAATTTAATTGATCAGGCAACTTAAATCAATCAAGCAGGCAAGTTCATTTTATCTAATTTAATTGGGCAGGCAACATGCATTAATTAAATATTATAAATTAATTGATAGGCCATCATACAATTCAAGCAAACATGTTCAATCAATAATTATTTTAATTTCTATGCACTTATGTGATCAAGAAAATTTAATCAAACAAGTATGCACACATAATTTAATTAATTAATGCAACGATATGTGTTATCATGTCAAGATTAAAAAAAAGAAAAAGAAATTCCCAATTTCATGCGCACTTAATCTTTCTCACCGGTATACGTCACACCTACAATACTACCGCAACATATAAATACCATTGCATTATATTTCCCAAATAATGTACATATATATATATATGTGTATAACTAAATACACCTCATATAACAATTATAACATATTACAATATATTGTTTAATTAAACAAAAGGGAAACAATTCCCTTCTTCTTCCTCTGCACACGCCCGAAGAGAAGCAGGGCAACAAGCGAGGGTTTGGTCGGGAACGAGGCGTTGATGAAGGCTAGAGATCGGCTGCCGGTGGTCGGAGAAGCTCCGACGAGGCTGGGCAAGACCAAGGAAGGCCGGGCAAAGAGTCAGGGAAAGAGCATGGACGTCACGGAGGCACGGGTGTATGCGTGGGGCATGTTGTCCTCACTTGAGATCGTTAGGGATGATCGTGGTGGTTGAATTCCGGTTGTCCATGAAATTTTTTGACGTTGGGGAAAGTCGTCAAGGGTCGGGTGTGCCTGATCTGGATCGGGGTCAAGGGGTCTGGTCGTCGCAACAAGAAGGGGCCTCGGGGTTAGGGTTTCCAGGGACGGGAATGGCCGGAGACTGATGGGAGAGGGTCGGCGATGGCGGTGATGGTCGGCATCCGGCCCGACACCGAAGTTAAGATCTAAATTCGAAGAAAATTACAAGGGAGGATTTTTTATTTCGAGAATCGAGGAAAAGATATAATCGGTTTGGGGATTAATTGCTATCTATCCGCTTACCCAGATTTAATCCCAAACGGACTATATCCTTAATGACGTTTTAAAAATTAAATTCATTCGGGATATTACATCTCTCCCTCCTTTTAAAAGTTTTATCCCCGAAACTTGAACGTGCATGAAAGGTAACATACCGAACAATAGATATGGATATCGCTTCCTCATATCCTCTTCCAGCTCCCAAGTTTCTTCTCGAATGGTCTGGTTAGTCCACTGCACTTTAACTAGGCGCACCTCCCTTCGGTTGAGCATTTTCACCATGCGATCAACTACCTCTTTCGGTCTTTCCTCATAACACATGTCCTCATTGAGCTGTACTTACTCATGCTGAATCACATGATTAGGTTCATTTGTATTTTCTCAACATGGAAACGTGGAGGACATTATGAATATCAGCTAATTCTGCTGGCAATGCCAATCGATAGGCAACTTCACCAACCCTTGTAAGAACTTTAAACGGTCCTATGTAATTGGGATTGAGCTTTTCTTTCTTACCAAACCTCATAACACCCTAAGTAGGTGAAACCTTCAAGAAAACATGATCATCAACTTGAAATTCTAGTGGCCTTCTTCTCACATCTGTATAGCTCTTTTGAGGATCTTGAGCTGCTTTCATTCGGGTATGAATAAGCTTAACCTTATCTATGGTCTCATGGGCTAATTCTCGACCCACAACTAAATATCTTCAATATCATCCCAGCAGATGGGGGATCAACATTTCCTCCCATACAAAGCCTTGAAAGGTGCCATGCTAATGCTTGCATCGTAGCTATTGTTGTAAGCAAACTCTACTAGCAGGAAGTGACGATCCTATGAACCCTTAAACTCAAGGACACGCGTCCTTAACATATCTTCAAGGGTTTGTATCATACGCTCAGTTTGTCCATCAAAAGCAAGATGAAATACCGTGCCAAAATTTAGACGTGTCCCAAATGCATTCTGTAAACCTTGCCAAAACCGAGACTAAAATCTAGTATCTCGATCAGACACTATAGAACTAGGTGCACCATGTAGTCTCACGATCTCCTTCACATATACTTCTGCCATATGATCCACACTCCAAGAATTCTTCATGGGGAGAAAGTGGGTAGACTTGATCAATCTATCCACTATCACCCATATCGAGTTCATACCACGAATTGTAGGTGGTAGTCCTACAATAAAGTCCATGAAAATTGAATCACATTTTCATATCGGTATTTCCAAGGGCTGTAGTAACACTTCCAGTCTTTGGTGCTCGATCTTCACATGTTGATAGGTAATACACTTGACTACGACCTCAACAACCTCCTGTTTCATGTTACCCCACCAAAAGCGTTGGTGAAGATTTTAATTTAGCTTGTTGCCTCCAGGATGTGCGGAATAAGGTGTCTGATGTGCTTCCTCAAGGATTTTCCGCTTCAAATCCTCATCCTTCGAAACATACAACCTTCTATGGAATCTCAAAGATCCTTCTTTATAAAGAACGAATCCTGGTACCTTCCCATCTTGAACCTCTTGTTTGATTCGTTGTATTATTTCATCAAGCTCTTGAGCTCGTAAAATCTCCTCATGTAGGTAGGCTGGACTTGCAAGTACCCTAGAAAAACCATATGAGACTTGGAAACCATCATGATGTTCAACTTACAGAAGTCCTCAAACAATTGTTCTTGTGTAATCATCAACTTGTGAAGACTTCCTTCCACCCTTCTGGTCTTACGGCTCAAAGCATCAACTACAACATTAGCCTAGCCCGAATGACACTGAATATCCAAGTCATAATCCTTCAGTAACTTAAGCCATCTCCGTTGTCTCTTGTTCAGCTCCTTCTGTGTGAAGATATACTTCAAGCTCTTGTGATTCGTGAAAATCCTGCATGAAATTCCATATAAATAATGCCTCCAAATCTTTAAGGTAAAACCTACAGCAGCTAGTTCCAAATCGTGTGTGGGATAGTTAAGCTCATATGCCTTCAATTGTCTCAACACATGCGCTATTACCTTACCATGTCTCAACACACATCCCAAGCCTTGCTTGGAAGCGTCACTATAAATGCAAAATCCCTCCTCACCTGAAGGTAAAGCCAAGATATGAGTCGAGATAAGTCGGTCCTTTAACTCCTGAAAAGTTTTCTGGCACTTTTCTGTCCATTCAAACTTCGTCATCTTCCTTATAAGGTTAGACAAAGGTATTGCGATTCTAGAGAAACCTTCAACAAACCTCCGATAATATCCTACTAACCCCAAAAACTTCTAACTTCAGCAACATTTCTCGGCCTAGACCATTCCGTAACCACTTTTATTTTCTAAGGATCCACTTTAACCCTTCTCTAGAAATCACATGTCCCAAGAAAGCTAATTCTTTCAAGAAAAATTCACTTTTCTAAATTTTGGCATATAACTCATTTGCTTGCAACATCTCTAAGGTGGTCCGTAGGTGCTCTTCATGCTCTCGTTGATCACGAGAATAAACAAGGATGTCATTGATGAACACCACGACGAAAGAATCCAGATACGATTTGAAAACTCTGTCAATCAGGTCCATGAAAACTATGGGTGCATTTGTGAGACCAAACGGCATGACCACAAACTCATAGTGAACATAACAAGTCATGAATGCTGTCTTTGGAATGCCCTTTGCCTTAATAAGCAGCTAGTGGTACATGAGCCGATAGATCCCGGGGTAAGCCCATTGAACCACACTTGCAGATAATGCCGTCCAACACCCCGCATAGGTTCATCGAGGTCCAGAAAGTCTGGATGTGGTAGAAGGGATCTGTCGTTCCATCCTAGGACTCCGTTACGGGCATCTTGTATTTGTCGTTGGCAACCTCCTTGTTTTTCTCGGGGGTAAATGGGGTTTCCATCCTCAGTACAGCCTGGCTCCTTGGGTCTTGAAGAGTCTCTTTGATCATTTTGAAGAGCTCCTCGACCCTTTTCTTCAACTCTTGAGTTGGGTCCGGAATTGCCTCCGCCCGTTTTCGTTCCTCTCAAGGGCTATTATTTTTTCGTGTGACTTGTTGACTTTTCTTGTCCCCTATAAATATATCCTTATTGTGTAGAAAAATAAAGAGATAAAAATTAGGGTTTCCAAGAGCGATACACAGGAGAGAAAGCTTTCTAAAAAAGAGAAATCATTGTCTTGATTAGTAAGTTTTCTCTTCCCTTGGGTTTTTTCTTTCCCTTGTGGGTTTTTTCCATGTAAATCATTTTTCGTTCTTGTTTATTATCAATTGTGCTTGTGAATTGATCGATTGCCTGCTGGATTATAATTCAAAGATTGTCTCAAGGGTTAAATCGCAACAAGTGGTATCAGAGATACGTTAATTTTTATTAGCCGAGAGGTCAATCCATCGCCTGAGATCCGTCCATCGCTCGACGATAACCAGAGAACGGGTTAGCCCCATCCGTGGCAAGAAACTCCTCCATCATCCTGACGACAGCCAGTATCCCATCCGTCACTCCCGAGGCCGTTGTCCCCGTCGGAGTAGCCAGCCGCCAGGATCTAGAGATCCGCCGCACCAGTTGCCGCCAGAGAGATTGAGCCCCGCCACCTCTCCCCTCTTCCTCGCTCACCGCCTTCCTCAACCACGAGAGCCCATTCGCCTCCAGGACTCGCAGCCCCAATTCACAACCCCGTCATCGCCCCGACAGGATCCGAGTCCACCATTGCCGAATTACTCTACGACGGCTCTTCGGTTGAAATACGTAAGTTTTGTCTAACAGAGGATCTATCTCCCTTGTTCCTTCAATCAATCGGGAGTCGCCAGAGTATCGGGTTTTTTTTGTTGAGGTATGTCATCCAAAACCGAAATTGGCTTTGAGGTGTGTCATCTCCAAGAGAATCAGTGTCTTTGTGGTGATTTTGGGAATATTGGTGGTTTTGGGAAAATTGGTGTTTTATGGGAAAATTGGATCTAGGGTTTTGAAGATTCGATTTTTCGATCGGGGTTTTCTAGTTGATTCAAAGAGAATATTTCAAAAGCTAGAATTTTATTGTTTCTGGAGTTGAGACAATGGTGAACACGACTAAGTTTAAGATTGAGCCGTTTGATGGGAAGAACAATTTTAACATTTGGCAAAGTACGTTCAAGGATGTTCTTGTACAACAAGGACTCTTCAAGGCACTAAAAGGAGAAAAATCTGCTGATATGAAAGAGGAGGACTGGGAGGAATTGGAAGCTAAGGCTGCATCCACAATCAGATTGAGTCTTGCACTGCAGGTTAAGTATCAGATTCTGACTGAGGTCTCACTGGCAAAGATGTGGGAGAAATTTAAATCTGTGTACATGTATAGATCGTTGTGAAATAAGTTGTATTTGAAGGCAGATCTGTTCGACCTCAGGATGAAAGAGGGGGCAGATTTGAATGATCATATCGTCGAGTTTAATCGGCTTCTGACGCAATTGGCTAGTTTGGATGTTAAGGTGGATGAGGAGGATTAGGCATTGATTCTGCTAAAGTCTCTTCCGAGTTTGTATGCTACCTTGAAGACAACACTACTTGTTGTAAGGACAAGTTGAGCGTTGAGGAGGTGACTTCTGCAGTTCTTGATGTCAACAAGCTGAGCCCTTCCAGGTCCAATTAAGGGGAAGGATACTTGGTGAAATCAAAAAACAGAGATAGAGGACAACATAGAAGTAAGGGTGGCAGAGGGAAATCGAGATCCAAGTCTCGATCAGGAAAGCAAGATCTCTCTTAGGTTGAGTGCTGCAAGTGCCATGAGAAGGGGCATATGAGAGCTCAATGTCCTCAGAACAAGAACAAGCGAGGGAAGTCTTCAAACTCTGCAAGTGTTGCTAAGGGTGTAGATGACAACGACGGTGATCTCTACGTGGCTTCCAGAGTTGCTGAATCCCATGAAATTGCACTAATAGCTCGAGGTGATGATCTGAGGAATGACTGGATCATGGATTCCGGATGCTCGTTCATATGTACCAATTTAAAGATTGGTTTGATACTCTAACTTCGTGCAGTGGAGGATCCGTGGTTATGGGAAATGACACGGTTTGCAAGGTGGCTAGGTTAGGTACGGTGAAGGTGAGGTATGTCTCTGACCTTAGGAAGAACCTGATCTCAGTTGGAACCTTGGACACTGCAGGTTGTGTTGTGTCAATCAGAGATAGCAAGATGAGAGTGCTAAAAGGGTCGCTGGTAATTATGAAGGCTGAACGGACAGGGAATCTGTACAAGCTGATTAGGAGCACGGTGATAGGTGGAGTTGCGGTTTCATCTAGTGGAGAGTCCAATGGAGATGACACAAAACTTTGGCATCTTCGCCTTGGGCATTTGAGTGAAGGAGGTATGTCACACCTTCACAAGAGGAAGTTGCTCAAAGGTGTCAAGTCTTGCGAATTGGACTTCTGCAAGTTTTGTGTCTATGGGAAGCATAAGTGGGTGAGCTTCAAGGTTGGATCCCATGCTAGCAAGGGTGTGCTCGATTATGTACATTTTGATGTCTGGTGGCCTATCAGAGATATCTCGAACGGTGGAGCTCAGTATTTTTTCACTTTTATTGATGACTACTCAACAAAGGTTTGTGTTTTCTTGATGAAGCATAAATCAGAGGTATTTGGCATCTTCAAGGAGTGGAATGCTCGGGTTGGGACTCAGACTGGGAAGAAGCTGAAGTACTTCAGATCAAACAATGGGATAGAATACAAGGATGATCAATTTATGCAGTTCTGTATGGATGGAATCACGAGGCATTTCTCAGTGAAAGGAATGCCAGAGCAGAACGGGGTGGCTGAGAGGATGAACAGAACATCATTGGAGAGAGCGTGTTGCATGAGGTTGAATACGAATTTGCCTAAGAGTTTCTGGGCTGATGTCAATACTGCCTGTTTTCTCATTAACAGGAGTTCTTCAGCAGCAATTAATCATAGAGTTCCAAAAGAGGTATGGTCAGAAAAACCTATTGATTATTCTATGTTGAGGATATTTAGTTATCCAGCCTATGTCCATATGCAGAGTTCTGAGATGTCCAACATAGATGCAAGGTCCAAGAAATGCATCTTTCTTGGATATGAAGATGGTGTAAAGGGTTACAGGTTATGGGATCCTGTAGCAAAGAAAAAGATGATAAGCAGGGATGTGATTTTTGATGAGAATCACATGGTGAATCAGAAGGAAAGAGTTGACGGTGCGAGGGAGGAATCAATTCAGGTGGAGCTTCCTAAAGTGTCAGAAAACATTTTTCAGATCAACATCATCAAAGTCCTAGTGATTCTAACCAGGTGGAGCACAGCAGGGAACAAGAAGCTACAATTTTCCAGAACAGCAGTAGATGCCCTATAGCATTGCCTTGGGTAAAGGAAAGCGGAATCCAAAGGCACCTAAGAGGTATGGTTTCGAGGAGATAATAGCCTTTGCTTTGGTGGCTGGTGACAGTGAACCAGGCAGTTACTCTGAAGTTGTCAAGACCGATGATCACGATAAGTGGCTGACAGCTATGGTAAAGGAGATGGAGTCACTTAGAAAGAACAAGACTTGGGAATTGGTGACACTTCCAGAGGGCTCGAAACCAGTTGTCTGCAAGTGGGTGCTTAGAATCAAGGAGGGAGTAAATACAAAGCTCGATTGGTAGCCAAGGGATACTCTCAGAAAGAGGGAGTTGACTACAATGAAATTTTCTCTCCAGTTGTAAGCACACCTCAATTAGACTGATTCTCGCATTGGCAGCAGCATATGATATAGAGCTAGAGCAAATGGATGTAAAGAGAGCATTTCTCCACAGGTATCTTGAGGAGACTATCTGCATGGATCAACCTGAGTGGTTTGTAGAACTGGGCAAAGAAGGGTTGGTCTACAGATTAAAGAGATCGTTGTACGGCCTAAAGCAGTCACCTAGGCTTTGGTACAAGAAGTTTGACGGGTTCATGATGACGCATGGTTACTCTCGAAGTGAATATGATCCTTGTGTTTATTATCGTTTTTGTGGTGATGGTTTTGTTTTGTTCCTCAGCTTATATGTGGATGATATGCTCATTGCTGCTAAGAGCAAGAAGGACATTCTTCAGTTGAAAAAGATGTTAAGTAAGGTGTTTGAGATGAAGGATCTTGGTGCTGCAAAAGAAGATCCTTGGTATGGAGATTAGAAGAGACAGAGCAACGAAGAAGTTGTGGTTGACTCAATAGGGTTACGTTGAAAAGGTTTGGAAAGCTATAATATGAGAGATGCAAAACCTGTTTCCATTGCTTTAGGTGCATAATTCAAGTTGTCTGCTCAGTTGTGCCCAGACTCAGCAGAAGAGGTGGAGCACATGTCTCTTGTATCGTATGCTAATGTGGTTGGGTGCCTAATGTATGTCATGGTTTGTACCAGACCAGACATTGCTCACGTAGCTGGTGTAGTCAGCAGGTATATGCCAAATCCAGGTAGAGAGCATTGGAATGCTGTGAAGTGGATCTTTCGCTACTTGGCAAGGACTACAGATTATGGAATCTTTTTTGATGGCCAAAGTGCAAAGAGTGATGTGGTTGGGATGGTTGATGCTGATTATGCTGGTGACTTGGATTCCAGAAGGTCTACGAGTGGGTATGTTTTTACTTTCTGTGATGAACCTATGAGCTGGAGATCTGTATTGCAGGATGTGGTTGCGTTGTCTTCCATGGAAGCAGAGTATATGGCATTGATAGAGGGTGGAAAAGAGACATTGCGGTTGAAGTTTCTGGTTGAGGAACTTGGGTTCAAGCAGAAAAAAGGTGTTCGCATGTTATATGACAGTCAGAGTCCGATTTACTTGACAAGGAATAAGGTGTACCATGCTCGGACGAAGCATATCGATGTTCGTTATTACAAGATTAGAGAGTGGTTGACTTGCGAGATTATAGATCTATAGAAAGTTCACACAAAGGAGAATGCGGCAGATACGCTTACCAAGATAGTTCCTAAGATCAAGTTTGAGCGCTGCTTAGACTTGATCAACGTTTCTTCATGCTGTGTTTTTGATGGAACATCCCCGCCACGCAAAGGGGGATGCGAGGACGTGCCAAGCTGTGGCACGGGAGTTTGTTAGTGAGTTGCTCTGGTATGGATCGTGAAGTAAATGCCAAAGGTGGAGATTGTTATTTTTTGGCATTGACTTGTTGACTTCTTTTGTCCCCTATAAATATATCTGAAAGTCCCAGAAATAACCTAGAGGAGGGGTGGGGGGTGACTAGGTTATCTCAAAAATTTTACCAGGCAATACAGCAAAGCTATTGGCTAGTCTGCATTACCTGAGTCTACTGAAGTTAGTGGAAGTTCTGCAGTTGAGACCTTAGCTTTGAAACGCTTGTCTTTTTGAATCTTTTAAGATCAAGCTAACAGTTTAGAAATGTAGAAGAGTGCACGAATGTAGATGAGACAGAATTTATACTGGTTCAGACACCTGTTACCAACAAGTAACAAGAGCTTAGTCCAGTCTTCCCTTGGTGACCAATGTAGGCAAACCAAGAGGAGGTTCACTATCTTCTTGTTTATGGCTGACAAAAAAAACCCCTTTAGAACAAGACTCTTCTTGCTAAAGAATGAATAACCTAGATCTTTCAGTGCTCTGCTACCGTTGCTATTCTTCTCTTGCAGACTAGTGAACCTTCTTAAAAAATCCTGAATCTTCAATTCAGATCATGCACAGCGAGTCTCTGAGGCTTTGCTTTCTTTGAAAGCTCTCTAATGATATTCAAAGTTTTCCTAGACTCGTCAACCTTACTCATGTGCACTATGTCTTCCCTTTTAAAGGCTTAGGGAATCAGAACCCGTGACTGTTGATGTGTATGAAATCACACATCATTTCGTTATTCTAAGCGTGTATTTTTATTCCCTTTAAATTGTCTAAATTGTGCTTTTAGTGTCGGTTTGCCTTGGAATGTTGGTACTGCTTTGTGTTGATGTTTTATGGCAGATTGGCATGGAATTTGAAGCAAAAAGGAAGAACAATGAGGAGAATGAAAATCCATGAACTCGAAGAGCTGCATTTCACGTTTCATTATCGTTTCACGTGCTCCGAGAGTCTTTTCAGCAAATGTTCGCCACGATTATTTAGATTTACGTGTTTAGATACTATGTACAAGTTTTGGGAATTTTTGAATGTCGTTTGCTATTTTTAATTTTAGTTTTAGGAAGAACAGTGTTGCTGTCGCGGGCAGTACCTGGTTGCGGGCGCGACGAATGTGGTCGCGGGCGCGACGCTGCATTTCCCAGGAATCCAGGTTTTTATCCTGTCCCGGGCGCGACGAGATCCCAGATGCAAGATGTTGAGTTTCGTCCGTCCGATCAATTTTGGTACGCTCTTATGCCTATATAAACCCTTCTTAGGGTTGAATGAACATGAATTCGGCAGAGAAGGGCTTGGTGACGACAGAGAAGAAGGAGGAGAAGAAAGGCGACGCAAAGAAGGGAGTTTGGAGAGGAATTCGTCTTATCTTCATTCCAAACGCTTAGCATAGTCATCGGATTCATTTTGGAACTCGTGTCAATGCTGTATAGCTTCTGTTTCT
>JAOVYX010022534.1:0-14502 GCA_035668315.1 Drosera spatulata
AAAGCCATTTGTTTGACCATATCCTCAAGTGACATTCCACTTGATGAATTTTGATTAGTGTTGTTTGCATTAAAATTTTAGATATTTCTACTGTTTTTGTTTAAATTTAGTGCGACTTTTCAAGGGTTTAGTATTTTCCTATAAATACCTTCGTATTTTTGTCGTTTCTGGGAGTCGTTCTCCAGAGTTATTTTGTGCTTTCATTCCCTCAAAACCTTAGTTTAGGTTTATTGTTTCCTAAGTTTTGGAGATTGGATCTTGGTGTAAAGCTCTGGATCTCATCAATTTATCATCGGATCTTCATTGTTCAGTGTTGTATTATCCTTCTTTCTTTGAATCTTTGCAGTTAGTGGATGTGATGATGCATTTTATAATAATGAGTGTGATGATGATCATGATCATGAGTGAGTAGTCGTATAGTAGGGATATTTAGCTTATTTGGATCATGAGATGAACTAGATCACTGAAATCAGATACGCATATGATGATTGATGCATGAAATCCGACCTTAATTTATCACATGCTACGAAATCAACTAGATTGATCAGCTATTGATATCATAGCCTAGCTATTAATTACGCTAAGTGACTATATTAGGAGCAAAATAACAATTCATGATTTAAGCTCATTGTCATAACGTTATTGTTTGATTGCATGTGAACATGGTGGTTTAAGCTCATTGCTATTCATGTTCATGTTTGGTACATTCTCTTCCTTTTAATCAATTTATTTATTTTTTATATATACGAGCTCATTGGTATGTTAGGAATAAATAGATTAGGTTAATTATATAAACTCATTGGTAATCAGTACTTAAGCGAATGTGATACTTTTTACCCAAAGATATCATAACCAAACCTAACTAAATAACGAATCTATATGATATTCATCCATGATTTTTCCTAAGAAGTTAGAGCGTAGTTAATCGACTTCCCTAAACTTTAGTTATATAAGAAAACACTTCAATCCACTTCCTTTATAGTTTAGATTGCCTTAGTTTAGTTTTAGTCCATCATTCAGTTCAATTAGTTACAAACAACACCCCCCCCCCCCCCCCTCCCACCCAATTTACCACTCTTCATAGCATAGGTAGAGCTCTGTTGTGATCATTACAAGCTTAATAATTGCACAAACCATCCTTGTGGGTTCGATCCTTACGTTCGCTACTGCAATTAATTAGAATGTCTGGAGTGTGAGTAAGCGTAAAATATTCTAATTTGCATGCCTTATGTGCATGCCAAAATTTGGTGCCGTTGTTGGATATGGTTACGTTGTGTCAAAAAATTTATTTTTTACTGTTTGATCATTACTTAGCTCTACTAAATTTTTGAAATTGTTTTATTTTTATTTTTATTTTATTTATCTGAATCGATCTTTTGATTTTTAATTTACTGAGCTCTGTATCTCCCTTAAGGTTCAAATCAAAAATTTAAAGGGTTGCTGCAGGAAAGTCTTCTGACCCATAGCAGAAACCTCAAACGAGAAATTGGACATATTGAGCAAACGATTCAGAAAATATTTCAAAAAGATGGGAAGACCCAACAGAGACGCTCTGCACCAAGGGACTCTGAGCTCACATGCTACTACTGCAGCAAGATAGGGCACTTTGCTGCTCAGTGCAGGAAAATTGCAAACAACCCAGCTACAAAGAAGAAATAAGAGCAGCAACCTCAAAGAAAGCCCTTCAGAAAAGGGAAGGCTCTGGCAGTAAAAACTAGGAGTGATACAGAGTCAGACGATGATTATGCTGCCTCAGAAGCCCCCTCCAAAACTAAAAAATCACTCATGTGCCTCATGGCTTGAAACAGTGATGAGGTATATGATCTTGATATTGATAAAATCTCTAAGGAAGAGATGAAAGAAATCATTCTCGAACTCACTGAGAAACCTTACAACTTGAATAGAAACTTCAAGGTTCTCATGGAGGAGAGAAATAGATTAAGAGATGAGCGTAAAGTACCCAATGAAAGGGCTACTGAAGTTGACAAGCTCGAACTGCATACTCAAAGAGTACAAGAGGAACTTAAGTCTACCTCTGAGCTTCTTGAAGTCACTGAAACTGAGGTGATCCACCTAAGAAATGAAAATAGGGAACTCAAGTTTCAGTTTGACAAGTGGAATGGTATAACAAAGGATTTTAAGAAAATTCATTTTGTTCAGGGAAATAACTTTAGAGCTATTTTGGACTCTTCCAGTAAGGGTGAGACTTCTAAGAAGGCTCAACCTACCAAACCATCCTCTAGCAGCAAGGTTAAGGCTTCAAAAGGGTCTCAACATATCCGACCTTCATCTAATAAAGTGATGGGTAACCCTATTCCACCTAAAATCAAGAAGGCAAAGTCCTTCTCTGCAAATCATTCAAAGCATCCTTCTGTAAAAGAACAGCAGACGAGTTCTAACTCTGTTGCCCAAGTAAAGTAGGAGAGTGCTGAAGAGACTAAGCAGAGGAAGCAAAGTAGAAGAAAGGAATCTCAATTTTCCTCAAAGTCCCCTCTTTCACTTGTGTATACTATCCTCCCATAGAAGTATGGAATCAACCTTTGTCACACCCTAACTTGTGACCAACATTGATTCCTTATCCTACTATACCATGGGAGAGCTGATACTCAGATGCACCCCTAATGTAGCAAGGTGAACCCTTTTGCACCACCCAAAGCAGGAGAGTTCACCAGCCACAGCACACAAGACCAAAAGTTGTGTGTTACAAATGTGACCTATCACTTCACTACCCCACCCAAAAAATCAACTTAGATATGGGTGCCTAAGACCAATTAGGTAAGATTAAATCATGGGGACCGATGATCTAACTGAAATATCTTACAGGAGCATTATAATCTAACATGGTATCTGGATAGTGGATGCTCAAGACATATGATTAGATGCAAGGGCTTACTATTAGACTTCATAGAAGAAGATGGTCCCCAAGTAACCTTTGGTGACAGTAAGGTAGGTAAGACTAAAGGGTATGAAACCCTTGATACAGGTTCAGTAGTCTTTAAACATGTGGCCTATATGGAAGGACTTGGTCATAACCTATTGTCCATAAGTCAATTATGTAACAAGGGTTATGACGTGAACTTCAGTAAAGGCTTGTGTGAAGTAAGGGACCTCAAAACGAATAAGGTTAAGCTGATTGGGAGAAAATATGGCGATGTTTACATTATGGATTTCATGAGCTCTTCACCGAATGACACCACTTACTTCTAGACAAATGAAACAGAAAAGGCGCCATGACCCTGGCACATTTAAATTTTAAAAAATCTTTTAGAACTTGTCTCTCAGGATTAGGTTAGAGGCATGCCAAAAGTTTAGTTTTGTAATAAAATTAGTCATGTGCATTCGTAATAAAACAAGGCAGTATGTGCATTAAAATTATTTTTAGCTTTCTTTGTCACCTGTACCTATACACCTTCATTTACCAATGTTATTATCTCTTTTGCTATTCACTTGACTTTTCATTGACAATTGTTTGGATTTAAGTTCTTGTGACATATGAGTTGGAATTGTTTGTGATTTTTCTTACGTTGTTATTCAGTTCCACAAAGAACCCTATTTTGAACCTTGTGCACGTGTGAGTCGAGTATGATTTTGGGATTTTTTGATTTTGGGTGTGTTATGTCGATGTAATTGGTTGGTTATGTATTGTATGGTACAAAGAGTTATAAAGTGTTGCAAGGAATGTCATGTGAAAAAAAAAAAAAAAAGACAAAGGCTTGAAAAAAAAATACCATGTCTCTTACCTTAGGATTAAAAAATACCATCTATTTTATGAACAAAAGGGAGGCATGAAATTCAACAAAAAAAAAAAAAATTCCTAAGTATTTGTAGTGATTTTTAATTAATAAAAATAATAATACGTCACGAATTTTCATGACAATGCTGGATTCGGATTTATCATGGATGTATGATAGATTAGCGCTGTATCATGGATTCGGATTTATCATGGATATAGTGATTTTTTAATTAATAAGCATATATGATTATTTCTTTAACACCTCATAATATAACTTAACATAGATTAGCGCTATCATGTTCATATTCATATGATTGTAGGTTAACCAAAAGAGAATGTCATTAACCTATAAAATTGCTACAAACATCAATCAAAAGAGAATGGCTTGACTGTATACATGCTTCTCCTATGTACTAAGGTGATCAATCAAAATACATAGAATAGGCAATTAGAGATAAATCAACACATGAATATGATATCACAAATCTTGAACATGAAATTAATGAATACAGAAATCACGTCTCATTAGAATCCATGAAAGACAAACTACTACGCCATACTAAAGTTTTATGCTACCATAGTCATGAATGAAAATGACAAATGCAATAGACAATTAAAAGAAGACATTACAACACAACTAGGAATAGAGTATGAAACCAACAACCAATGAAAATTGGTTTACAAACAGCCGATTCCAACTCCGCAATGATGATGATCCAGTAAAGCGTAGATATGAACCGTCAAAGATCAACCTCTCGTCAAAGGTGTCAAGAGAAGACCAATTCTCATCGTCCCGGCCTCGTCTATGATTAAAACCCATGAAAAAGATGTCCCTTATTCGATCTTTGGAAGTGGATATATTTAGAAATAACTGAAATCCCATCAAAATAGCAAGATAAGATTGTGTAGCTTTCAAAGGGCGTACGGCCTGTGTGTGGGTGGCACGGCTCGTGTCCATGGCGCATGGTCCGTGTGCAGGCCTCTTCTTTCCGTGCTCAGGGAACACCAAAAATCAAGTTGCACGGCCCGTGCTTAGGCAAAACCTTGCATACTTCGATTTTTAAGCTCCAACAAATGGTAGACACGTCTCGGCTCATTCACGATCAACTAGAACTTTCGAAAATCAGCTTCAATTCTCCTTCCACATAGCTCACGATAAAAAACACTCCAAACTCTTCATTTCTGTAAGAAAAATAAGATATACAGTAGTATCAATGCTCTAAACAACAAAAGGAACTAAAATGACTCAAACTAAGACTAAAATAGAGAAAAACACATAACTTAAACTAAGAAAACGATGTATGTTTTCACACACATCAAATTTCCCCATTCCCTAATCTAAAGAAAACACACAAGAAGAAACAATAACAATGAAAAATGAACTGGCATGTCTACTAGCACTAGATCTCATTCCTCTTTTGTCCTGAGGGATTTGGGCTTGTCCACTTCGCTGGATGCATCAACTGGATTTGACATCTTTGACATGTGTGGTCCACCTGTAATGATGTCATGTATTCTTTCATCTATTGAATCTAGATACACAAGCATCCTTAGCTTCCAGTGATTGAATTTGTCAAATGAGCATGCTGGTGGCTCTCCACTGTTGGGGCATTTGGTAGCTTTGGAGAAGCCATATTTTCTTCACAAAATAAACTGTTAGTAACTTCTTTGCAAGAATAAATTAAAAGAAATGACCTTTTCTTTCCAAAACTGTGAGGTCTGAAAAGCCAGGCTCTGATACCAATTGTAAGATCCACAGGTACAACCTAGAGGGAGGGTGAATAGGTTGTTTTAAAATTTTTCAGTGTAATGCAGCAGAATGATGAATTTCAATACACTGATATTCTTTGCAGATTGCTGAGATGGTCTGCAGTAGATACTTAAACTTTGAGAGTTTGTCTCTGTTTGCTATTGTGGTTGATTCCTAACAGTTCTAATAACTCAAAACAATGAAAAGCAAATAGAGAACACAGGATTTACACTGGTTCAGACACTCGTTATCAATTAATAATCGAGAGTTTAGTCCAGTCTTCCCTTGGTGACCAGTTTAGTCAATCCAAGAGGTGAGTTCACTATCTTCTTGTTTTTTGCTTACAAGACAACCTGTTTACAAGCTAGCTAACTTGTTAAAGGCGAAAAACCTAGATCCTTTGCACAGATCCTTCACTGGACTTCGCTCCAGCTTCTGTTCTTCAGTGCAGACTAGTGAACCTTCTTCTTCATGTTCTTCTTCAACTCTGCTCACTTGAACAGTTTTGAATTCAAATTGGTTTTTCACACTTGTACATTCAATCTCTCGTTCAATAGCACTTGGTTTTTTTTATCCTTGTACTGTCACTCTGAACCTCAAATCTTCGATGTGATTAATCCTCAGAGTTCTGTCCCAACTAAAGAAATCATCTCTGCTGCACTCCAGTCTGCACTCAGTACCGTTGAGATCTCGTATGCACCCAATCACTACCGTAACCTTATCTATACCCAGATCTGATGCAATCCATGCATTGTTGTGTTGGCCCTTGTGTGCAAGATTAATTCTAGATCATGAAGCATTTATAGGTCTTTTGTTTTCCATGCATGTCTTAACTGCTTAACCGAAATTCTCTATAGTAGTCTGTATCTGGTGGCCCATAATGCTCTCCATCTGTAGCCGTCTGCTCTCCAGCATCTGACCTAGACTACAGATACCTAACTAATTTCCAACCTAAGCACACCAACAACATCATGGCTAATACTTCTAAGTTTTGTTCATCAATTTCTATACAACTGGAGGGATTGCACAATCCTATCAATCTCCCCTAAATTAATGCTAACAAAACATCTAAGTAAAACAACAAGCTAACTATCTAATTACATTGTTTGATAAAAAGAAACTTAATCTAATTTCTTAGACCAATGTGCAGCAAAGGATATGACCTTTTACCTGTGATACTCACCGCCGTTGCTGTGCTTGTGAGACTGATTCTCAGATGTTCTGTGATGCCTTCTTTTCTCTGTGAGGCTTATCCCGTTGAGATCTATGCCCTGATGGCCTTTCTTGTGAGGCTTGCTCCCCCTGAGTTCTGTGCCCTGATGACCTCTCCTGATGCCTTTGCAGCTTTGTTACCCTTTCTCCATCTGCTGACTTTCTTTTGAACTCGTCTGCGAACGGCTTTGCTGCAGCTTTCTCTGCTGCCTTCTCCCCAGAGAGCCTTGTTGCCTCTTTCCCTTTTTCTGTTGCCTTCTCCCCCTTTTGTTAGCATTCAGGACTGCAGTAAGGGCTTCAATTGCAGTTCTAAGGGCTTTCAGTTTGGAGTTGGTTGTCTGCTGGGCAACTGTGGCTGTGGTAGTTTCAAGTTGAAGCTCGTTTTCCAACAAGCTAAGCCTTGTGTCGTTGTTGAAAATATGCTCCTTAAGCTGCTGCTGGGTGGTCTTCAAAGAATCTTGCAGTTTGCGAAGGTCAGCTGAGTGTTGTCCCTTTAGCTTGTTTAGATTTGAGGAACTGAGCTTGTATTGCTGAAGATTTAGGGCATTAGCCCTCTGTATTTGATCTATGAGTCCTTCAGCCATATTGGAGAGAGAGCCATGGAAGTCTGCAAAACATTTTGTTGTGGCAGCCTTTTCAGCTTCCAGCTCGAGTCTATCAAGGAGATCCTTGAATGCATCCTTTGTCCATTGATGCATGTGGTAGACCTCCTGATCCAGTTGCTTGAATCTGTACTCCATTGTAGTCTCTGTTGGAGATAACTAATCCAGTTGCCTAAGTCTGTACTCCATTGTATTCTATCCTTTGTCTCTGTTGTAGTCTGTACTGCATTAGCCCTCTGCTGTTGATTGCTCCTTGATCCCTTCTTCAATGACCTCACCAATGATGTCATCATCATCATCACGCTCTTCTAGCTGTGGGAATTCATCATCGACATCATCATCATCTCCTCATGATGGTGCTCTGCCAACTGTTGGTCTTGACAGATAAACAAAATTCTCCAATGTGGCTGCCCTGACATGCTTGTCAATCAGCCTTTTTAGTTCAGCTTCTATCTCAGGAGTATGCACAAATTCAAAGTGTTGCAATTGTGCTTGTTTGTGTCTCGTGGTCTTGAGGGTTGAGTCCTTGATTTTCATTGCTCCATTAAACAATATGTAGTTCAGTAGGCCTCTTTTTCTTGTTGGCCTCCATTTTTTGAATTTGAACCAGCTGATCGATTTCTGCCTCAGTCATGCCATCAATTATTCCAATTACTATCCTTGAGCCGTCTGCATTTATCATGTACCTCGTGGTTAGTCTTGATGGAATGAGCCTTGGCCTTACAGCCATGCACTTCCTTCTGATTGGAATTTTGTACTCCTTGATGAACCTTTGGATCAATGCTTCCTTTTGAGGCTTGTCCAGCATTTCATCAATCTTGGCTCTGTGTTTCAGAACCTTTTCTTGTATGGCTTGGATAGTCCGCAGCGCTTTTATGATCTCTTCTTTTTCTTGAGATTGTGTGATTGTGGTTGTTGTTGTGGCCAATGCTTCTGATGTAGTTGAGGGCTGGTTAACCACAGCCAGTTCCATTCCTGCATTAGGGATGGGAATGATTGCTGTTGTGAATGCCTCAGTTACAATAGTCCATATTGTCAATGAACTTGCAGTAGAGGTGCTCCGTGGTTGCTCAGTCTGTATCCTTCTGAGCTTGGCTTCAATGGCTTCAATCTCCTTTCTTATGTAGCCTTCTGCACCTAGCTCTTGCCTCAGCTGTGCTTGTGGTCCTTCTATGACTTCTTGATAGCTTTTCTGAGCTTTCAGAATGAGGTTCTGAAGGTTTTCATCAGCATCAGCCTTCAGATACTTCAATGCTATGTTTGCATCATGAAGTGCTACAATCTTTGGCTCTTTTGGTGGTAAGGTCTTTGAGGATGATGCCTCAATTGCTGCTATAATTGTTTTTTCTTGAGAACTGGTCTCAGCCTGCTCTTCTGTTGGTGCAGACTGTGGTTCTTCCTCTATTTCTGTAGGCTGTGCAGCAAGGAGCTCGAATATTGTCTCCTTTTCTGATGTCTGTAGAATAAGTTTTCTCCTGCCAACTCTTGCCTGCTTTAGTTTAGTTGTTGGTGCCTTTGTTATCAGCTTTCCTGTAGTCCTTTCAGGCTCTTTCTTTGTAGGCTAGTCTGTAGCTTTTTCCTAAGTCTGCACTGCTGCAGGTCTCCTTGAGAAGCCAATTGGCTGCTTCCCAATCTTTCGCACATCAATCTGCTTGGCCACAGTCCATGGCCTTCCTCCCTTGTCAGATAGCTTGAGTTTTTCTTTCAAAATGATGCTTATGACTCTTCTAAATAGAGGTTGTTTAGCCTCTACTGCCTTTGCCAGTTGATACATAAACAACTTGGTCTAGTTGAGGTTATGTTTGGTGAGGATTGCACATATTATTTCTTTTCGGTCAGAAGTGATTCGATCCTTGGACATTTCCCTGGACATAATCACCTTCTTTACAACGTCTACAAGTAGCTTGTGTTCCTTGGATAGATATTTCTTCATGGTTCGTATCCCTTCCTTTTGTCTTTCTTCACTACGCATTGCGTGCCTCCCATCAGTAACCATAGAGGGTGGGATGTCTCTGGGCCCTTCATTTGAAACTCCAAACAGCTATTCGAAGTCTTTTGGAGTGATGCTTGTCTTCACTTTCTTGTTGGATGTGTATATGATACCTTTAAAATCCTCAGCAATCTTTGACTTCTCAATAAAGTCAAGTACTTTGTCGTCATAGATTCTGCTTTTCTTCTCACAAAAATGCTTGAGGCCTGTATCCTGAATCAGCTCGGATATTACCTTCACTTCATCTGATTCATTCTTCAATGTCTTGAAATCAAGAACCACTCCAGTCTACAACTCAACCTTTCTTGTAGGGCTTCATTGCTCTTGGGATTTGTCGTTCTTAAGAGGAGTGTTAGATCGGATGTTGGCTATTTTCAGTGATATTGAGAGAATTTTCGAGTTTGTGAAAGTGAATTGCAAGATTTCGCAAACAAGGGTTTGCAGTAGAGCGCAAGGGAGAGAGAGAGTTAGAATGTTTAGAGTGAGAGAGTGAGAGAGCAAAAGTATTTTTAGTTGAAAAATTTGTTAAATTTATGCTCTTTGAAAAAGTTACCATTGACATTTAATAGCTAGCCATTACACAGATTCAATCATTGATTTTGAGTGTTGGGAATTTTAGACAATCAGTTTTAAAACGTTATTTCATTCCAAAAAATAGAAATGCAGTAAGGTAAAAATAATGCTGGTCTGCAGTCCACATGTGCAGTAGAGCAATAGAGCATTTTGGCCAGTTTACTGCTTTCAATCTATCATACCCAATTCACCTCGAAATTGAATAAATTTGCCCCCATCAAGAGACTTTGTAAAAATATCTGCAATTTGTTTTTCTGTTGGAATATATTCCAATTTAATGTGACTTTTTTGCACATGATCTCTGATAAAATGATATCTGACATCAATATACTTGGTCCTGGTGTGAAAAACTGGATTTTTTGAAATTGCCATTGCAGACATGTTGTCACAAAGTATTGGAGTTTTTGAAATCATTATACCGTAGTCTGCATGTTGTGACCTCATTCATAGTACTTGTGCAGCACAGCTTCCGACAACTATGTATTCTTCTTCTACAGTAGAGGTTGACATTGTGGTCTACTTCTTGCTGAACCACGAAATTAGTCTTTCACCAAGAAATTGACATGAACCACTTGTGCTTTTTCTGTCAACTCTACAACCTGCAAAGTCTGCATCTGAATACCCCGTTAGTACAAAATCTGATTCTCTAGGATACCATACACCCAGATCTGGAGTTCCTTTGAGATATCTCAAGATTCTCTTTACTACAGTGTAATGGGATTCTTTGGGATCAAATTGATACCTTGCACATATGCAGACTGAGTACTGGATATCTGGTCTGCTTGCAGTAATATATAAGAGTGACCCCATTATTCCTCTATACATTGTTTGGCTTATTTCTTTTCCACTTTCATCTGTATCAATTTTTATGGCTGCACTCATGGGGGTTTTCATGTGTCTTGTATTTTCTAATCCATATTTCTTGACTGTGTTCTTTAGGTACTTGACTTGATTTATAAATATTCCACTTTCTGCTTGTTATACCTAAAGTCCTAAAAAAATATTTCAATTCTCCCATTAATGTCATTTGAAATTTAGATTTCATTATTGCAGCAAATCTTCACATAGTTTATTATTAGTGCAGCCAAATATAATGTCATCAACATAGATTTACACTAGAAGAATATGTTCCTTGTGCCTTTTAAGAAATAGGATGGTGTCTACTTTTTCTCTCTGAAAATTATTCTCATATAGAAAAGTTGAGAGAATTTCATACCATGCCCTTGGAGCTTGCTTTAAACCATATAATGCCTTGTCTAACCTGTAGACATGATGTGGATGCTCAAAGTCTTCAAAACCAGAAGGTTGTTCAACATATACCTCCTCTTGTAGCTTTCCATTGAGGAAGGCACTTTTCACATCCATTTGATAGAGCTTGAATCCTTGGTATGTAGCATAGACAAGGAACATTCTTATTGCTTCCAGTCTTGCAACAGGGGCAAAAGTTTCATCAAAATCAATTCCTTCTTCTTGTGAGTAACCTTTTGCCACTAGCCTAGCTTTGTTTCTGATGACTGTTCCAATTTCGTCAGTTTTGTTTCTGAACACCCACTTGCAGTCAACAACTGGATAATTCTTGGGTCTTGGCACTAGATACCATACTTCGTTTCTTTGAAACTCATTTAGTTCTTCTTGGATTGCATCAATCCAGTTTGGATCGCTTAGAGGTTTATTTATTGTCTTTGGCTCTATTTCTTATATAAAGCATGCAGACATGCATTCTCTGGTTGTTACACTTCTAAATTGCACAGGTGCATCTTTGTTTTAACTGATGTCATCCTGTGTATGTGCCTTGATCCATCTCCTTTTGTCTTGATCAATGGTTGTGTTTTCCAGTTGTTGTTGTATTATGGGCTGCTCTGACTCTGCTGCATTATTGTTCTCTTCGGTATGTGCAAACTGTCCATCCTTTTCTGTAGTTTTAGAGCTCTTGTCTGTATCATGTTCATCATCTATGCATGCACATTCCTCATCAAAGACATTAGCATCACGCATGGATATTTCAGATTCATCAAAAGCCACATGTACTGACTCTTCATAATCATAGGTTTTATTGTACATGCTAAGCACTGAAATGCCCAAATCATTTTGAATGAATATAATGAGCACAATGTTTCTTGAGTAGCTCATATAAAAGTTCAATTTTAGAAACATCTTGTTAGACATCACATTGAGATTTTGAGAAATAATTCCTCTTGGTTGACAATTCACGATATTAACCCATGCATCAATGGTTGTGATTGAGAAGTGGCTTTGTCATTGAATAAAAGAAGCATTCGTACAATGAAAAGAAAAGCAGACATAAGAGCTTATTGACCCTAAGTCTAACTTGAAAAACAACTTCTTTGACAGACAACAAACTCAACTGACATCTAACTCGAGGTCTGAGCTCTCAACTTTATTTGACGAAAAGGAAAGACTCTATCAGTCATTTGGTGGAAAGGGGATTATTCTAGATATTAGGCCCAGGACAACGCTTGATAGGTGGCTTAATCTTGCCAGCTTCAATGAGAACCTGTATTTTGTAACAAATAGCAGTGCAGTTGTCCGTAAGATGTCCCACTGACTGATGATAATCGCAATGCTCGTTGGAGTTACATCCTTTGTTGGGATTCACAGGAGGTGGACAGGGATCCAGCGGAGTACTCTTCCCTATCTCTATGAGTTTTTCAGGACCTTACTCAAGGGTTGATGAAGATCAGTGAAGACACGAGGCCTTTTCGACTTGTATATGAAGGGTACTGCCTAATAGTTGTCATTGTTCTGAGAAGAGTTGTGTGATGCTTTGGCCACATTGTTTATAGGATAAGAAGTCACCATATGAGAGCGAGTCACCTTTGATGGTGTTGTGTCATTTCTGAGTGCTTCTTTAACTTCTGCCCCTACAGTATGCAATGTCTCAAAATTCGGGATAGGGATGAATCCAAGTTGTTCCGTGTATTCTGGGAGTAAGTTCTTCCATATGATACAGATGTAGTCCTTCTGATCGGGCCTGTTTGGCATTCTTATCGCCTTGTTTCATCTTCAAAAGTATTCTTGTTTGGATCTACTCCACCTCGTCGGGAAGTTAGAATAAGTTTCATTTATAAGTTGATAGGTGCCCTCCAGATAAGTCTTGGTGACATCAATTTGAGTGTTGTAGTGACACTACTTGATAAATATTGTCTTTAGATCCTCTCATGACCGAACCTCTTCTCGACAGTCAACAAATACCATGAACTTGGTCATTGCATTTGGATCACTTCCATAAGAATCCACAGCGTTGAAGTACATCTGTATATATGCCTTGGGACAGGTGGTTTTGTCAAATTTCTCGAAGTCTAGCATCTTGAAATCCATTGGGAGAGTGGCATCAGGAAAAGGAGAAAGCTCCTTGTCTTTCACAAAATCATCATCTGTACGAGAGGTACAGCTTTCCACTTCCTCAACCCTCTGTAACGCCCCCCGACTTTCCACGCCGGAAGAGAAGTGAGCGTTATGCCGTCACGGACCCGGTCCGTGACAAGGCCAAACAAACCGAATGGGTTTCAGGGGTACCGCAGTCAAGGATCTATGAACACAAATCGAATTCATAGCTTACAGTCCCAAATTCCTGTTTAATTACAATCATTAATGCAGAAGCTATGCAGATCGTTTATTACTTTTAAACGATATAAACATCCGATCTGCCATAATGTCCAAAGTACATGGAATCACCTATATACAAGCAAACTCTCTCTAAGAGCCTTCACGTGCTGCTGGGGGCATACCTGCAATTGAAATAACATAACCGTGTGCTAATGAGGCTCAGCAACCTCAGGTGTATGAATCTCAATTATAGGGAACTTCCGCTAACGGCTATAAGAAAATATTTTTATATATATAAGAAAATATGGGCGCCATATCACACAACATCATTTCTCATTTCGTTACATGGCTTTGTATCGCTTTTAAGAGTCATTCCTTTCTTTTGCAGATAATTAGGGTTCATGACTCGACTCAAAAGCAGCGACAACTCTAAGGATATGACCCACTTGGAGTATAGACATAAGATAAAGTATCAATCGTCAGCCGGGTTACCCAATAGATTCTTTTTTCGCACATGCCTATCCTGTGCATCGCCTTGCACCTCTTGTACGCATTCAATGAGGTATCATTTGCCTGCATTGAGATAATTTGGGCCTCTCTACAAAGAGCGACCCGTGGCCCCGCCACAACGGGGTAGAAGCCGCTGTATTCATGCAAAGAGGATGGGGAACGCCCATCGCTCCCTAGCTAGTTTTCACCCGTGATGTTGACTCAGATGGTAATACAAGAATGCAATGACTCAAACCCAACCCACCAAGGCTATTCAAAGATACAGACGATCGCAATGGATCGAAGAAGGGACACCATGTTCGACCTTCTCAACAAATTCAAGAAAACGACCAATGATCCACAAGGGACGTCAATGCCATCCTTATTAGTTCAAGGAGGCGAATTTCTTATTTGTTTGCTTTTCATTAGTTCACATGGATAGTGTAACTATGCTCCACATCCCCCATTCCCTTGTTATTAATCATTTAGTGGTCGCTTTCATTTATTTCCCCTGAGGGTATATACATTATAAGGGTACATTCTAGTTCATTTCAACCCCAGATATCCCAACACATGTCAAACGTGA
>JAOVYX010022536.1:0-14499 GCA_035668315.1 Drosera spatulata
ATGCAATTTAGACAATTTAAAGGGAATAAAAACAAACGCTTAGAATAACGAAATGATGTGTGATTTCATACACATCAGAAATCAATCCAATCAACGACGAAGACAACAAGATAAACATGAACATACATAAACTGTTGCCCTTAGATTTCACCATGGAAATCAAATGGGTCACCTTTTTCCACCAACGCCGCCTCAACCAGATGATAAATCCCTTAAAATAAAACAAAAGGATGCGATAATTATCCGATAAGGAGGAGAATCGATGCTGGGCGATGATGGTGATGATAAACGGTGAATTGATGACATCAACGATCCCTGAGCATCGTTGGCTTGAATACCATCCATTGATGTGATAAAAATCAGGGCTCTCGTCTGCATCGTCATCGTCGATCTTCGGTTCTCCGCTTCGGTGGTGGCGGTGGATTCCGTGGTGACGGTGCAGGTGGAGGTGGAGAATGGACAAAAGAGGAGAGGAGGAAAGAGAGAGAGAGGGACTGATGAGTTAAATTATATGTTTTTGTAATTTTAAATTTATGTGTATGTTTTTGTTATTGTTGAACATTATATTTGACATGACCACTTTAAAATCTATTATATATATAAATATATATAATAGATTTTTTAAATGAATTATATGTGAGATGTCATTCATTTAAATAAATTTTTTAAGTCTTTTACATCTTTTACAAAAAAAAAAATAATTATTTATCCAAAAAAAAACCTTGAAAAACAAATGGAAAAAATCTTCTATTCTGTTATCATGATTTATCAGAATTTTGTTTAATCTATATTATAAGAAATCATAATCAAAATAAAAGCGAACAATTATCCGAAGATATCACTTAGCAAAAATAATAAAAAGGAGATATCTTACTTTTTTTTCCCTAACAATATATCTCATCAGTTTTTTATTTTATTTCTTTTTAGACTCAAATATTTCTTTTTCCTTTTTTCAATATATCAAATATTTAAAAATACTCAAATATTTCTTTCCTTTCTTGAAGATACTCAAATACTCAAATACTCAAATATCCTTTTGAGGTTTCCTGTTCAATAAATGTGAAATCCATGCCAAGATTGTTACTGGTTGTGCTGAGTAACACTTGTTAGCTTGTGACGAGATTCTTGCAAAATCCATTTATTTGACAGGTTTCAAATAGCCGTGGATATGAAAACTATTGCTTTGCACATCCTGCTACATATGTCTTTTCATCGCATCATATTCTGGTGTAACCATTCTATTTCATATCCAAAACTATTCTATTTTATTGTCTTGTCTTGGTTTCCCATGGACAGATGAGGCGAGAAATACTAGAAGAGCAATGGAGCGCTGACGGAGTGCAGTTTTGGATCTCCATCGTTAACAATTTTAGGAACGGGATACTCAGAATGCAGAAACTAATTCATAATGCTGATGACAGGTGATCAGATATGTTGCTGAGTGAAAGAATTGGAGTTTAATCGAATTTAGATACTTGTATTTGATTACATTTGATAAATGGTAGTAATTGATAGCGTGGATATTAGCTTGGATGAGTTAATCTATCATGGATATTTTGAATTTACTTTCGTCTTTTTTCTTATAATTATTCCAATTTTATTTTATTCTATTCCGATCAAAAATATTGGCAAGACAATTGGAAGAATTGTCTATAATGGTGAGGGTAGGGGAGAGAGGGTGGTGGGGTGGGGAAGGAGAGTTAGGGTTAGGGTTAGGAGGAGTGTGGGTTTGAGGTAGTGGTGAAGGTGAGGTTTTTTTATGGAGAGGGATAAGAGGGTTTTTCAAGATAGTGGTTGCAATTCGGATACAGGAAGAACAAGGATTTACTATGATGACGTACTGATTTTGATAGGCCAATGAGTTCTACGATGTACTGTTTTCTTATTGACGACGACGATGTCGACGATTTTTGTGTAAATGAGGATGAGCCGATAATCGCAATACGTAGTTGCATTACGTGAGTGAGTCCGACGGACGTCGACGAGTTTATGCTAATGGTTATAGTATGTGGTTGCAGTACGTGGACGAGTCTGATCGGATCTACATTGACGGGTTCTTATGCTTATAGTTGCAGTACATGAGCGAGTTCGACGAGATCTATGTCGACGAGTTGTTATGCTTATGGTTATAGTATGTGGTTATAGTATGTGAACAAGACCGGACGATGGTTACCGGCCGGACGATGGTTACCGACTAAGGCATATGTTTTGAATTTGAGAATGAATTGCTTTAGAAAAATCAATATCTTGTGTAATTGATGATAGTTTTGTTACGAGAATGGATATGATGTAATATTAGGTTATTTATGAATTTGAATTTTGGAATCTAAATTTTATATTTAGCAAAAGTGATCTTATAATTGATTGTAATTGATCATGAGTTACTTTTTGAGAATAAGATTATAGTGAAGTATTTTTATGTAATTAAAATTGCATAGCGATATTTATCAAAAATTCTCCTAAATAAAAGCCCATAATTTAACACATAAACATATAAAATGATCATAAATTACCCACATACGTGAAGGGTAGTAGATTAATCAATATATATACTTAATCAATAAATCAATATGTATGCCATGCAATGCAATTTCCATTAAATGAGATGGAATTTTCGTAAATTTCAAACATGCAAGGGGTATATTGATCATTTGATGATTGCAAATAGGTATGACATTAAATTCTTCTTGATTAAAAGAAAGAATTCTTGATAAATATTCCCATGTAAATTTAATTACATAAAAGTATTCCATTATAATTTCATTATCATCAAGTACCCCATGATCAATTACAATCAATTATAAAATCATTTTCCTAAATATAAAAATTACATCCAAAATTCAAATTCCTAAAATTAATTATGTTTAATTCCAATATTGACTTTCCTAAAATGATGCCACCATCATGTTACAGTGCCACCATCGTCGATGCCGTCACCACGATATTAGGATGACGTACTGATTGCTGTAGTTAACGTACTGATTCCCAAGAGGCTGACGTATTGATTCCCATAGGTTGAGATCCTCATTGACAATCGTTACAGTCAATCTTTGTCGCTGATCCTTATCGGGGAGAACGCTATGCAAACACGTACTGTAACCAAACACCAAAAAAAAAAAAAAAAATGAAATGGAAAAAAAAAGACAATAATGTGAATGAAGAAGACGTACTGTGATAAAATCAGACGCATTATAGTTTTTCGATGTATTTTGAACTATTAGTTTTCCTATGCTTAAACATTGCATATGATGTACTGTGAAAAATAGACATACTATGAATGAAAAAAGACGTACTATGAATATGCTAGTTTCTTTCGAAGACGTATTATTATATTACATTAGATTTTCATAGAGGAAACCCACCATGCAAGTACGTACTGCAAGCAAAACCAAAAAAAAAAATGAAATGAAGGAAGAAGCACTAATGTGAATGAAAAAGACGTACTGTGATCAAATTTTCTTATATTTATACATTGCGTATAATGTATTGTGAAAAATAGGCGTGCGTCAAACTCGTAGTTCCAATGTGACAATCACAACAATCAAAACTATTCACAACAATCCAAAACAATTGACAACAATTTCCACCATCAAATCATCAAACTCGCAGTTCTGATTCGACAATCAAGCGAACACGAAGAAGCAATTCCTACGCTGCAAGGGGTGGGAGGATCCTTCAATTCCATGAGAATCCTCTTCGACGCCATCGTCTATATCTAAATTCCACCAATAAACACAGTAACACAAAAATAGATCCGATCAAATCTCAACCAAATCAAACACCAAAACACACATCAAATCAAGAACCATGACTCAGTGAATCCAAGAACGAACTAGATCTAAATCGCATAAAAGGTTTTTTTTTAACACAAACCATATCTTTTAGATGTAGAAAACAATATTTTTTGATAAAAAAAATCAAAAGAGAGCTTGCAAATTAGGAAAGCTTGATTTGATTTTCAAAAACAGAGAAAAATTATTAATGGGGTACTTTCATAGAAAAAATAGAGGGGTTGTATTTATGGCTAGTATTTTCTACTAAGTGGTACCTCCGGTTAATTTTTACTAATTAAAAACTCACTCAATATTATTTAAAAAAAATCTCAATCAATATAGTTTCAATCTCATATGGCCATCTAACTGATAGTACATGTTTAATTTCTTAACTGTATTATATTATCACAGTAAAAATGTAACTAATAAGTACAGCACATAACGTATCTCTTGATTACAGGAAACAATGAAATGTAACTGAAAAGGTCTCTCCATTTTGCTACTGTTGCAGAAAATTATCTGTGTTATCTAAAGTTTTTCCTCTGTTGATCAAGGGAAAGCTAAGTATCGGAGAAAATGGCTGATCTTCCTGAGAAGTCGATTCTCCAAAGCGATGCACTCTTGCAGATACAAATGGCTTTGTGTTTGCATAGGATCTATAATAGGTTGCTTCATGTTAAATCAGGTCAAGTTACTGAATACATCTTATGTTGTTAACTTCCTTTTGGTTCTTGGCGACTTTTCGCATGGTTTTTGATCTGCGTTACTTGATTACGATTCTGTGTGGCAGTATATTTTGAATACAAGGGCGTATCCGAAGGAGCACGAGCAGCTAAAAATTAAAGTAAGGGAGACTACTGCTGAAAATATGGCTACAAATACTTCGTAATCCCTTTAGCATCCTCTTTCAACTGTTTGTAACTTAAGTACAATCACATGATGGTTGAATGTACCGATTGACGAAGCACAATGAATGTACCGATTGACGAAGCACAATTCCAATCGATGTTGAAACTGATGAACGGGAAGCTAGAAGACATTAGAAGTTGGAGTATTTACAAGCTATTCTCTCCTCATTACTTGCAATATCCCTAAAATTTTATGACTTAATTTAACTATCATTGATTATGAATTAATATTAAACTAAAATATTATTTGAGAGATTGAGTTAAATAATATCTAACGATCGAATCGATTATTAACTATATATATTCTTGAAGATCTCAAAATTTTAAGATAAAAACTTATATAAGATATGATAATCATTCATAGAAAATTTTCAAATTACCTACCTTATAAATACAACTAGAGATACGATAAATTGATACGATAATTCAAAAATAGATCATAAATACAATTAAAGATATGGATCAATTGACACGATAATTTAAAAATAGATCATAGGATAAGATCTTCTCTGGTCTTTGTGTATTACGATTCGCGAAACCCGTATTACGATTCGCGAAACCCCCATCAACCCGCAACCACCGCTGGCCTGCCAGATTCCGGCCATCCACAACCCGGCGACCTCTTCCCGACCACAGCCAGCCATCCTCGACGCCAGAAACGACGCCCTGACACCGAAAACCATCAAAACCGGTCGGACTTCGACCTTCCATGAACGGCAACGAACGGATCTTGGCCGGACAGCCTCGAATCTCTCGACCCCGATTAAAAAAAGGCCATCCCCGATCCTCTTCAACTGTCCCTGACGCCGCCCTCGCTTTCCTCGTTTGCTGACGAGGCTGGGTTCGTCCTCGTCGTCCCTCGCTGTCGACCTCGGTGCACCGGACAACCTTCCCCGCTCCTCCCCCCTCACGCCAAGCCTTCCTTGGCGTCGCCGGATACCCACCGTCCATCGACGACTCGAACCCAGCCATCGCCGCGCTTTCCTTAGCCTCACCTGGAACCACCCAAATTCTCCTGTTCCTTGTCTCGTGAGTTGACAGGGAAGGGCAAAGGGGATTGTTCCCTTTATTTATACAATTTATATACGAGGTCTAATTTATGTATATACACATATTTTGTGACAAATTGGGGATAAATCTTCCGTGATCTATCAACTACATTTTATTCCTCAATATATATAATAACACATTGTTCCCCCAAATCGTGGATCTATCAAGATAAATGTTCACAAATTAATTCGTTCTTGATGACATTGAGAGACCGTGTTCCTCAATTTCAAACTCATGTTATCCTAATCGATGATAGTGATGTGTCGAATATGTGTTATGTCTATACATATGAAAATTAAGACATTATTAAAATGGTCGCATCCAAGAAGACAGATCCTCCTCTTGCAAGATTATCCTCTTCCAGTATTCATCAAGATTCAAGATAAAAAAAATTCAATATTTTTGTGAGTTTGATTATTTGATTGTGCTTAGTCATGAACTGAGATAAGTAATAGAGGTAGCATAAATAGTGTGTTATATTGTGAAAACAAGTCATTCGCAATAAATCTATGAAAGGTTTTTATTTATGTTACATATCTTGTAGTATAGATTTTGTAAGTCTTCGTAAATATTAGATCTGATTGAGTAAAAAACAGATCTGATGCAGTGGCAATAATAAACAAAACTGTGTTTCATTAAAACGGTATCATATTTGTAAATTTCAGAAACGATGCGGAATATTATTATCAAATTTTGTTTGTTATTCGTTTTCTTTACAAGCGTAATTTACAATGAGGCTAATACATACTTGGTTTTCTTTTTTCTTAGGTCATTAATTGAAGAAAATCCAACAGCCATTACTACTTCTAACACGAAAAACATTACCATTGAGTCATGGCGTGATTGTATTCGAGGGGAAGGTCAGGTGTTTGTTGATGCCAATGATTTTCGTGTCACGGTAAAAAATTATGTTATTGCGAAAAAACGGGATTTCAAGTTCATAAAAAATGATAGCGAGAAGATAATTGTGGTTTGTCCTAAAGTTCCTTGCAAGTGGCGTATATATGCAGCAAGATCCAAACGTTTAGGAGACTTTATGATTCGTTGTCGTTGTCTGACACATATATGTGAGATTGGTTTACCAAGCAGAGGACATTCAAAAGCGAAGGCGGTATAGGTTTCAAATATCGTAAAGAGAAAGTTGAGGCAAACACCAGGATATCGACCTACTGAGATTGTGACTGATATTCAGCGAAATTATGGAGTCCATCTTCGATATCATCATGCGTGACATGGCAAGGAAGTTGCATTAGAAAAAATCCACGATAAAGCTAGATGGTCTAATGATCAGTTGAAATGATATTGCACTAACTTGAAGATATCAAATCCAGGAAGCCTAGCGGAGTACGAACTTGAGAGTGGTACTTCTCAATTCAAGCGACTCTTCATTTGTTTTAGGGCATGCTTCATTGGTTTTGTGAGTGACCGCCGACCTGCTGTATTCTTGGATGGCACGTTTATTAAATATAGGTATAGAGGCTGCCTTTTAAGTGCTACCGCAAAGGATGCAGATGGAGGACTTTTGTCTATCGCTTTTGCTGTTGTTAGTGTAGAAAATAACAAGAAGTGGAAATGGTTTTGTATTTAGTTGGGGAATGCCTTGTTACCCTTCAATGGTGGAGTTTGGAATCGATATGGTTTTTTTTTTCTGATCGTCACAGTGGACTTTTGAGTACTGTACCATTATGTTTCCCTGGAGCTCATCAGTCTTATTGTCTTCAACACCTTGTCGACAACTTAAAGAAGGAGGTACATGTCATTAAACCCTTCTTGTTTTCTTTCGAAATATGTATGTTACCTGACAGATCTCATGTTTTGTTCTCCTAATTATTTGTATAGGTGCTAACAAAGTATCCAATGTTGAACAAGAAGAATTGGTGTACTGTTTTCAAGAATGCTGCATATGCAATGACGAGCAAAGAGTTTGCATTGAACATCAACGAGATTCTTGAGAAGCTTGGTATTCTCTTTTATTCGTGTATTCTCCTGCTAAGTTGTTGTATTCGTGGTATTCTCGATTGTAGGTTCAATACAGTCAAATTCTCTTATTTTGGGGTGTATCATTTCAATATTGCAGTGAACATTACAGTTCAAACAATACATGTATATGAAATCATGAATTATAGTACTCAAACTGCAGTAAACGAAAAAAATATTATACTAAAGCCAAATCATGTTGCAGTATACGAAAAGGGTGTTTCATGATCAAACAGAGGGTTGGAGTATATGAAAATGATGTTGTTGTATAAATAAAGAATATTAAAGACCACACTAAGAGTGTTACAGTATAAATAAAAATTTATTTAGTATGAAGAAATAATACTATAGTATACAGACAAAGATCTGTAGTAAAATAAAGAATGTAAAAAAAAAAATACATTAGGTCTATTGTCGAATACACTAAGACAATTGCAGTATAAAAAAAGTTTTATGTAGTATAAAAATAAATTATGAAGTATAAACAAAAAAATTTACAATATTTAACAAACTTATGTAGTACAAAAACAAAATATTACAGTATAAAAAATAAGTTTTATAATAAAAATAAAAAGTAGTAAAAAATACACTAAGAGTGTTGCAATATAGGTTTTAATATGTAGGTCTTATGGTAAAAGTATCACAATATACATTAATAGTATTGTAGAAAATTTATTCATACATCTTCGTCTCTTTACATATGTTCATACATCATGGAGTATTAAAAGAACATAAGACTTAGTATACCTCTAGGTATTACATATGTTGATACATCATGGAGTATTACAAGAACATAGGACTTCATACCTCTTGGTATTACATATGTTGAACCAACTTAGTATAAGGAGAGCAGAACAATTGTTCATACATCTTAGTATTTGATATGTTGACATATCTTAGTATTACATATGTTGATATGGACTACTTAGTATGTTGATATGAACTACTTGGTATGTTGATAGGTCAGAACTTAATATGTTGATATGAATTACTTACTATATTACAAGAGTGAAGACTACTTAGTATGTTGATACCAAACTATTTGGTATGTTGATATGAATTACTTATTATATTGATATGAACTACATAGTAATACTTCGGATATTTCTTAGTTTCAATATGAATAAACTATGATATTTAGACAAAGGTATGAACTACATAGTACATATGATGAACTACTTACAGTAAACCTTGACTATTACACAGATTAAAATAACTAAAATGCAGTATAAGAAAGAAGAATGTAGCACGAGTAAGTCCAAATACAATATGAAATTCATGCAGATCACAACATTGATATGCAAATGTAGTCTAAAATAGATCTTCGTCATACATTCAGAACAAGTTTCAATACCACTTGCAAATTACATTGACAATATTTATATATACAGCAAAATTTTGTTCAATTACACTTATGTGAGGTCACACAAAAAGTTCCACAAGTCAGGCAAATCACTATTTCAATTTCGCATCCCAAACACAACGGGTGTCCTACAACAAGAACAACACAATCTCTGCCCGCTTCAACCCTATATCAACCGTGCGAGAACATGCAGCCCACATACATAAAAAAACACCGCAATCTATACCGCCTTCTTGTTGATGACAATCCTTCACATGTTGGAGCTTAACTTTACTGAAGTCAACCTCATAAACCACATTAATATAGTTTATAATGAAGTTTTCCTGTCAAATACAAAGCGATTGTTAGTAAAAATCAATAAAAATCTATAATCAAAACAGTTTGAAAGCTACTTACCACGGATTCGACTGTGCGTTCAGTTTTTTTCCACATAGAGTTATAGTGCTTAATTATCCTAGCATTGACATCCACAACTAAAAAAGACCAATGCCATCTTGTCTCGTTGCATAGTGGGTAGAATACATATCGAGAAGATAAGAACTTGGCCTTGTCGACTCGTTTGATCCACATCTTATAACTACCTTTCACTCCAGCCACAATGGCGGCAAAATTATCTATTTTAGGTGTCCTCCTTGGGTCAGTCATGACCTTTGTTATATGACTCTATTAGGGAAAAGAAAAAAATGAGATATAGACAACCTACATTATATGGAGGAGTGAATTCAAAACAAAGACACAATATTGTAGTACGACACATACCACAAGCTCTGTATTCTAAAAGGCTGAATCACCTCCTTCACACAATGTCGTCAAATAGGAATTGATGACATTTCCACAAAGAGCCTGGTTATGCAACAAGCGTAGGATTGCAGATCCCTCCAATTCGAGTCTGCCATCTTGTGACCAAACTACGGCACTAAAAAAACAAATTTTCGGGCCAGTAGGTCAGTAGAAAGAAATAGGAACTGGTTCCAAGCTATGGTCGAGTTATAATAGACAAAAAAAAAGGATAAGCATCGATTTTCTGGTAATACCATCTCTGCTTAGTTGTTTCATTGAATCAGTGTCTTTTTACATAAGCAATGAATAGCATATGCCATACTTATCCTATGTAAATGATAAGAAAATAAAACAGAATGCTTTAGCAAGATCTTCTGCTTGATTGCATATTCCCCCGCACTTTCTTTCTTTTTTATGTATGTTTTATCTTAGGTTTTATAAGGGAACAACACTTGGCTATCTATGGTCGAGTTATAATAGACAATAAAGAAGATAAGCATCATTTATTTACCTCTTATTAGTTTCCTTGATAAACGGTTGCAACAAGTCTCGATCGTTTTGATCTTTCGGAAGAAGTTTACCACAAAACATCTCCTCAACCTTTAGTTTCTTCAATCGTTTCGGCGGTGTGACTCGATTGAAAGATTTTAGCTTCGTACGACCTTTCTTTGTTCATTTCTTCGCAGCATCGACTATTCTCTCATCATCGTTGTCCTTACCTTTGTTGGCCATAACATCATTGTCTACATCTTCATTCTTCTTATCTTTCTCATCATTCCCCTCATTTTCCTCATTGCCTTCAATGCCCTCTGTAGCTGAAGTAGGAGGTACAAAGAGTGTCATGGCAAGGTTGTCAGCAACATCATCTCTATAAGGCCCATCCACATCCTTCTTAACCTCAGCCTCAACAACATCGTCCCTTTTACTCTCAACCTCAGCCTCATTAATAGGTAGCTTCATTTCATCTCTATCTTTATCCTTTTCCTTCATCTCACCAACATAATCTTCGTCGAGACTCATTTCATTAATTTTTTGAACACTTTCCCGAACAATGGAGTCAGGATCAAACCCTCCATGATCATCCTATACCCTCACCCCATCTCTCCAAGAATCATCTTTTAATTCTTGGTAATCCGAATCATCTTCCCTCTCACCCTTTATTTCAAACGAATCAAACAAACTTTGCTTCGTTTTCTTTCTCTTTGTCTTCGTCTAACTTTTGGCTTTGGCACCTTGGTGAAGTCTTTCTCCAATAAATCTAAACACGCTGTCAATCTAATGCTTAAATAGAATGTAGTATACCAACAAAAAGTTTAAGACAATTAACGAAAACAAAATCATATATTACAATAAACAAACCTTTTCATGATCGTT
Source organism: Drosera spatulata (assembly GCA_035668315.1). Taxonomy (NCBI): domain Eukaryota; kingdom Viridiplantae; phylum Streptophyta; class Magnoliopsida; order Caryophyllales; family Droseraceae; genus Drosera; species Drosera spatulata. The sequence continues at coordinate 11,226 of JAOVYX010022536.1, forward strand.
TGGAATTTCATGGCTCAATACTAATGCTTTCTCATCATTTGATGCCACAAAATGCACAATTTGGGACTCCTTTACATTGGCAAGAATGTGGAGTGTGGGCTCAGGACTGGATGGAGCTTTCTTATCCTCCCATCGGAACATCCGTGGTAATCTTACAAGCTTAGACGGGTTTAACATTGTACCCTCTAAGTGTTCGTAAGCCCAGACCTAACAATAAGTTAAATATAAGCATTTTATTAGTACATAGCATACGCATAAAATGAAAGTTGGAAGATATGAAAACGAGACAGAAGTGGAACACTTACCAAAAGAGCAAACACGCATCCATCAAGATAGGAAGACTTCACGACAGTCCTTCTTTTTTCCCCCTCTTTGGCAACTTCTTTTCCATCACTTGGAACTTCGGTATGGACTCAATCAAGTAATCGTAAACAGCAGACCCCCAAGCGATTTCCAGAGGCGATCAATATCATTAATATAGGCAAAGAGCGATCTATGCGTGTATCTACTAGACTTCAAAAACAAGATGCAATTACACACGTACAACATGAAAACTCTTACAAAATCCTTCGCTCTCTTCTCATCCTCAGTGACAGCAAGTTCAAACAACATCTTATATAACAATTTTCTCTTTTCTCCGAGTCATTGAATAACCTTGTAAATGTTCCACTCTCGCAAACCCCTCTCCAATTTACTCTTAAACTGTGTTCCCACATCCCCACAATGTTCTTTTTTCAATGGAACAAAGGTATCACTCAAGCCAATAACCATCCCAACCGAATCTAAACTAAACTTAGCAAGAAAACCTTTCAATCTAGGTGAACTCACCATTAATCTAGACGTATACAGAAAATGAGAAAAAGGAGACATCTTCAACTTTTTAAGACAAATATTAGATATAACCTTATTCAACTCCACCACGTGTTTGTGGAATAACGACAACGAGCATCTGCATTGGAGATCAGGGGGTCATCGTCTCACCTTTGATTTTGAACTTGATGACGTCAGAGTTTTGTCATCTGTTTGAATCGATGGAGAAGAAATTGTCACAGTCTGTCTTCAGGTAATCTTCGTCTTCCTACGAGATTGAGAAGAAATTGTGAAGCCCAACCCCTTCCTAGTTTGGCTTCGGATTATGGGAGATGAAATCATTTCAGTTTCTTTGCCACGTCTCTCTCTTCCCATTTGGATCTAGGGTTCGAAAGCATTGGGGAAGGAGAAAAAGACGGGAGATGATGTGTAATATCCGAGAATTTTGGGAGTTTTGAGATGAATATATCTAACGTTACGGTTTTAAAATAAATCGTGCTTGAAGATTATATATTTAAATCGAAGAAAATATTTGATTAATTAAATCAAATAGGACGACGGAATATTTGGGATGATTAGTTGAAAGCGCCAATAAACGTTACGAACAAATAACGTTACGTTATAACGTTATAAACGTTGCACGCAAAGACTATCGATTTAATCCCAAAAACAATGAATTGTGACTCGGGAGGTCATATTTTCATACACAGAATAAATCTATCGATGCAAATAGATTTTTCGTGGATTAATATTACGAAATTTGGGTGAATAATAGACTGAACGAGACGTTTCGTGGGACAAAACGTGGGATTAAACCCACTCTCACCAACCTCCACTTTCCTCTCCACTCCCGCCTCCCTTTCTTTCCCACTCACTCCCGCACCATTTCATTTCCACTTCAACCACCTCTCCACCATCAACCTGCACTGCCGGCTACCATCAATCACAGCCAGCTGCTACCAACGCCCCGATCATCATCTTCATCAACATCAATTAACATCATCAAGATCATCGTCATCGTATTCATCATCTCCTCACCACTTCTTCACCGCCACCATCTTCACGATTACCAACAATGCCACAAGACTGGAATAGCAGCGCCAGCCGGAGGGGAGGCACATCATCGGCAGCCCGACCAGAGAGCAATAACGGATTCGTTCATGTGATCGTATGTGTTAAGGATCATCGATAATCGAGGTGATCTCACTCGTCCGATACATCTCTTTTAATCATTCACATGATTCAAACACGTCCGTGCATGCTTTGGGATGTGTATATGCTGTGTATATAATGATTTGGATGCTTAAAAACACGAATTGGGCATTCCGTGGATGGGCAGAGAGGTTTCCTGCAGGTTCTGGCCGGAGATTCGTCGCGCCAGCGATAATCCTGGGTCGCGACCGCGACGACGGGAAAATCTGGGAATTTTCTACACAGTGGTGTCGCGCCCGCGACGGAAAAAAACTCAGTATTGGCCGAACAGTATCGTCGCGCCCGCGATACGCCTGGTCACGCCCGCGACGTCCTTCTGGCCAGGGAAAATGCGTTTTCGTGTCTCGAACCTTAAACTTAAATGCGTATTTGAGTTATATAACACCTACGCATGGAAATAAATCGTCAAACGTGCATAAATGATCACGTTTGACATGTGATGGGATATTTGGGGGTGAAATGAACTAGAATATACCCTTATAATACATATACCCTCAGGGGAAATAAATGAAAGCGACCGTTAAATGATTAATAAAAAGGGAACGAAGGATATGGAGCATAGTTACACTATTCATGTGGACTAATGAAAAGCAAACAAATAAGAAATATCGCCTCCTTGATCTGATAAGGACGGCATTGACATCCCTTGTGGATTATTGGTCGTTTTCTTGAATTTGTTGAGAAGGTCGAACATGGTGTCCCTTCTTCGATCCATGGCGATCGTCTGTATCTTTGAATAGCCTTGGTGGCTTGCGTTTGAGTCATTGCACTCCTGTATTATCATCTAAGTTAACGTCACGGGTGAAAACTAGCTAGGGAGCGATGGGTGTTCCCCATCCTCTTTGCATGCATACAGCGGCTTCCACGTTGTTGTGGCGGGGCCACGGGTTGCACTTTGTAGGGATGCCCAAATTATCATAATGCAGGCAAACGATACCTCATTGAATGCGCAAAAGAGGTGCAAGACGACGCACAGGGTAGGCAGGTACGAAAACAGAATCTGTTGGGTAACTCCGCTGACGGTTGACACTTTAACTTATCTCTGTACTCCTTGGAGTTGTCGCTGCTTTTGAGTCGAGTCATAAACCCCAATTAATTGCAAAATAAAGGAATGACTCCTAAAAGCGATACAAAGCAATATACAGAGATGAAAAACGATGTTGTGTGATATGACACCCATATTTTCCTATATATATAAAAATGTTTTAGGGACTTTCGGCGGTCGCCATAGCCGTTAGCGGAAGTTCCCTGT
>JAOVYX010022537.1:0-14498 GCA_035668315.1 Drosera spatulata
GCCCCACTCGGCGGCCCTCTGCTCCGCGGCGACGGAACTTGATGATCCCTGGTTGGGGTTGGGTTGCGTGGTGGTGGATTCGGTGGCGGAGATGATGGTGTGGCGGAGGAGTGGCTGAGAGACCGGCGGGTCGGCCAGGGCCATCCATGACGTGATCTCGTTCGGAGTATTGGCCCGACCCCCCGGTTGTTCGACGGGCCTTGGCCAGGAGGAGAAGGAGGGTGGTGGTTGTTGTTGTTGTTGTGCCTGCGGGGACCGGAAGACGGGGTTGGTGCTCGTCGTGGTGCTGTTGTCGGGTCTGAAAGAGTAGACGGAAGGGTTGAACACTTCGAGGGAGCCGCGTGAGTCTCTCGGCAGCGGAGGGATCAACGGCGACGATTTCCTCCCTGGGTCTAACGGCTCCATTTATCCACCCTGCCCAATTTCAAAATTTTATTACCTTTTTTTTTTTACTTGTTAAAATGCAAGACATGTTTCGACCAAAAAAATGCAAGACGTGTTAAAATGCCTATATAGTTTTGTTGCTCATATTATGGATCTTACCAAATGGATTAAAAACTTATTGTCGTTGCTTTCCTAAAAAATCTTGCGGAGGTTTTTTTTTTTTTTTTCCTTCTCATACTTATCAGGACTTGACAAAATGAATGATAGTCCAAGTATTGAGCGGCCTCAATTTTCAACATGGACACGCATGAGAGGGTATGAATCATTTTACCTCTTTTATTGAGGTACGTCCCATCTTTGCTAGGAAAACATCATGAACATATTTTTTCATATCATATCATAAAAAAACCTGCTAAGCCCATAAATATCACAAATACATACTTATTTCAAATGAAAATCATTAGCAAATGAGGACCTCAAATGTCATTTTCTTTGTGATGTAGAAGATGATTAGCACTAGGCTTTGGCCAATGCCCACTAGTATATCTAAACCTTGGGAGGAGGAGTTAGGCTTAGGTCTCTATGAATCTGTGACTTGTTACACGTGTGCTTGACCACATGTTAACTTGGATTATCGATGAAAAGCCCATTGGATGAGGTGCAAGCTGTGCGTTTTTCCATTAGCCCCTCCCGAAAACGCGCAAGTTTGGCCGCCCTGTCGATTTTGATCATCTGCTTGGTGGTGGGTAAACTACTGTTAAAAGCATGCATCCAGTTGGAATGGCTGGCATGCAGATCAACTGTACCCACCTTACCTATAGCTAGTACTAATGAATTCCATTCCGATACCAATACCATCATCGTCGTCGTCATGGAACAAAGAAACACCGCGGCGGCCCCAATTTTTTATTTCAGTTCATCAATAGATGAGATTCCTACTCATTGAGTTCAGGAACAAGCAAGCAAGATGATTCGAGACTAATCAAATACTAACCTGAAATATTCACAGAAGTGACGAAGGATGCTCTGGTTTTATTCTTCTTTTTCCTTGAACTGAAATTCTCTGCCCAAGATCACCCCAGTCAGTCGATCAGTCAATGATTCGACAGAGAACAGAGATTCTACTGTTATATAATGGAAGACGAGGAGAGAATAATAGAGAGTTGGGATTGGGAGAGGGGGAAAAAAACAGGGAGAGCAATGAGGCCATGCCTTGCCACTCGCATAAGTTTCTTCAAATCACATGGATCCCATCACGCACCACCAAGTCAGTTCAGCTGGAGACTAGCTATATGCGCACATGTGCTCTCTCTGTATATACCCAACAGCACCGATTTGCATACATATAGTATTCTCTTTTTCCTTTTCCAGCAGCAGCTGCACGGTGACGACGAGCGTGTTTGTTTGTATGTGTTTGGGACAGCAAATCAGATCGGATCAGGTAAGGTCAGGTATACATACATGAGCCTGCCAGTTGCAACACCAAACAAACAGAGACACACACACGCTTGGTAATGGTGAGTGTGGGGGACGATCACGTTGGATGCTTCGGATTTGGATCACCTAAACTGGGGGCTTTGCTTGCTTGCTGGTATTTTTTTGGATCAGTGTGTGTCTACAATTAATAATAATAAGCCTAGTTGATGGATTTTGAGACCCAATTTGTGCTCCACGGCAAAACACAGTTGAGCAAAAAGAGGATTTTGTTTGGCAAATGGCGATGGTGGATTTGATTGGATCTCACGACCACTCCCATTGGATATTTTAATTTTTTCCATCAGCCAATGGTTGTATGCCACGTGTCTAACTTGATACTCCTATGCTTAAACTATAAAAATATCCTGCTTGGGTTGGGACATCTTCACAAGACTCACCATCACCACCATGTGTCCACCGTATGTCCACCATATGGGTCTTGCGAACAATGGCGGAAAGTAAAACTCCTGGTATGACCAAAGTGTCTACATTATCTTTGCTGGAAGAGTACAGCGCTAACACTCGGTTTGTGAGTTTTGAGAGGAAAATAAGAATAAAAATAATTGTATTAAAAAATTTTTTAAAAAAAATTATTTTTTATTCATCATATTTGTGAGTTGAGAGGAAAGAATTTGTATAAATTCTCCTTGAGATGGGAGGAAAAGAAAAGAAAGGATTTTCTTAATAGTATTTTACTCATGTACCCCTCACATCAAAATGCGCCAAGTTATACTCTTCCGTCGCACAATAAATATCACAAATTGATCGATACGAGATTTAATGTGTATTTTAAATTTTTGTGAAATTTGATAAAAAAGAATATTTTTTTATGATATGGAATTTATTGTAACAGTTATGAGAAAAAATAGTGGATGTACTGTATCTGAGTTGGATTGATTTTATATTTTTTTAGACAAAAACTTTTCAAATATGATATGTTATAATTATTGTGAGACATTAAAAAAAATAAATTGTATTCATTCTGAGACGGATAATAATATTAATGATAATGAAATATGAAATTTTATGTAAAACACAATTCCTTCCTATCCAAATCTCATCATTTTTTTGTAAAAAAGGTTGGAAAGGAAAATGGGTTAAATTTTTCCCCAAATCCATTTCTTTCCCTCTGCATCAAAACTCATAAGCGTAACAAGGAAAAAAAAATAAAAATAAATCGCACTTTTCATCCTTTTCCTTTAATTTTTCTTTTTAAAAAGAACTCACAAGCAGGGTCTAAATATGTTATCTATCTGGCCTGAACTTTGTTTCAGAAATGTACATTGTTTCCAAGTATGATACAAGAAAAAAAGTGCTACATGAGAAAGCAATTGCAATAAAAATCACCTCTCATTAATCAAGCTTAAATGATGAATTCACGTTATCATTTTTTTAACCATAAAAAATATAATTTTTTTATTTGATGAAAGTTTGTAAATCTTTTTTTTTCCCTTTTTTGATAAGATTGTAGATCAAAACTTTGATTATATAGGAGAAGGATGAAATGTCATTTTCTGTAAATGTATCATGTAACATTGTATCATGATATCAACCAAGCTCAGCATAGCATGTGTCAAATATTGACAGATGCAATATTTCATACTGCTGTCATAGGGTAAAAAACTCAGGAAATGTTTGGTCGTTTATCATTTTTTGTTTTTTATTTTCATTTTATTGATTGATGAAATAGAACTATTTGATATCATTTTTATTTATGTTTCTTAATTGAATAAAATAAGCAAAAAATTCCACTAGGTTATCTGTTTTATAAAATAATTCTCATTTGATACAATCTGGTAAAATATTTTCCATTTCATATACTTTTCATTTTTCTTAGCCAAACGCGCGATTATTGTCTTAACTGTCTCCCTTTTCATTCTTTTTTTTTTTTTTTTGCTGATTGTAATTGATGACAAAAACCATTATCAACAGCAAAATTTGTTCGACATCGCCATCGTCATCTTGATCATTATTTACGATCTTTTTGTAATGGATGAGAAGTTCATCTTTGTTTGTAGATTTGGTTTGATATCTTGTTCATTTTTATGCCATTCGGATTTCGATTTCAAATATATTGTAGAAAAGGTACGAGATCGTTTCAAAATCTCCTCATCGAATGAATTCAATTTGTATTATTCAATTCCGGGACATGAACGATACTTGTTGAATGATCAAGAGGATTTGATGATATTGTTTGAGCTCTCGAACATTGTTTATCATCAATTGATGTGAATATTGTGTGTGGAGGAATGGGTTTGGATTATAATGGTTCGAGTGTGGTTTCAGATCGTGGAAATGAAACAGTGCGCCAGTTTGAAGAAACAGTGCACCTGAGTACTAACAATGTGTCACAATCTCAAACAGTGAGCCTTTGTAATGATTCAGTACGCCTAAGTTTTTCTACTGGTGCACGAATTTCAAGGACTAAAATTTTCAACCATAATCAACATTCTGAGATAAATGATGATTTTGGTGATGATATTGTGCGTGAGTCGTTGCTTCAGTTGGATTTTCGTTCGTCGAGTAATTATGATCAACCGTTACGTTCTTCTCATTGGTCAAATTTGATTCAGAATGTTGGCCAAGTTTTTCATGATGGTGCAAAGCAGTTCAGGAAGTCTCTTACACTTTATGCAAGTGAAGTTGGATTTCGATATAATTTTAAGAGGAATGAGAACAATAGGGTTCATGCTTTCTGTTTTAAGAAAGATGATGATTGTCAAAGGTTTGTTAAGACTTCATTGTGTTCTTACAATAAATCATTTTTCATAAGGAAGTTGAATAATGTCCACACTTATAGACAATTGTTTTTCCGACGAGTTCAATGAAGTCCATGAAGACGGAATGGCTTGCTAAGTCTCTTTTGAAAATGATACGTCACGACCCTAATTTTAATGCGAACCAGGTCCGAAATTATTTTCAAACCAACTATGATTTAGATTTGTCATATAAGAAGTCATGAAAAACCCCAAAGAAGACGAAGATGATGCTTGCTGGTGATTCTCCCGAATCATTTTTGAAGTTGAAGACATATATTCAGGCACTTATTAGTACCAATCCAGGAAGTCATATTGTAAAGTCTCGAAAAATTCCGTAAAATTTAGTTTCACAATAATTAACGTGAATAATAAATTATCGTATGTTATAATTTATTTTACGGGATTAAAAGACCTGTTTGACTATATAATAGGAAAAAAATACAAAATATGGATGAAATGCAACCCTAATACGTAAACATGGAAAAATACGATATTTATACGAAAATGACTTAAACCTAATTTTGACATTTATTTTTCTTTATGTCAATTTCTACTCCACCTAAATGAAATTAATTATTCATTAATTATCCACTAATTTTTCACTTAAACTATTTTAATCGATATAATTTTCTATAATTACAAGCTCTCTTCTCCTTGAAAATTCCTTAAAAACACAAAACAAAACACTTCTTACATTAGAGTTAAGCAAAAGAAGAGAAAAAGGAGAAGTTTAAGGAGTTAAGGAGAAGCTAGGTGGTAAGGCGAGTACGATGAAGATCCTTCACCGATATTAAGAGGAAGTGATCATCTAGATTAGAAATTTTGTGAAAAATTGTACATTCTTTGATAAAATTTAATATTAATATATGTTGAATTCTCACATGTGTAGTTTCTAATGAAGTTATTAAAGTATGGTTTGGAGTTGGAAATCTTAAAATATAAATCAAAATATACGGATATATCAATATGTAAAAATTTGGTTATAGAGATGATTTTGTGTCTTGATATGAAATTATATAATAAGATATGTAAGACAAGCCTTATATCACTGAAAATGTATAGAACTCTAATTTTTAGAACAGTTTACAAATAATTATTTGGAGTTATATGTAGAGAGTTATGAGCAAATTAGTAAAGTAAGGTCAAACTATCTGAACTAGCAAAAAAATATAAACTTATACTAATTAATTGTTATTATTGATAAGGTTTTATGATGAAAACTTTAATTCACTGGTAAGATTATGAAGTTTAGTATATGTAAAATTTTACAAAATAATTTTTGGAGTTGTATACAAGAAATTATAGATTTAAATATGTCAAAACGTCAAGTTGGACAGAATCTAGGATACTCGTTCTACAGACCGGGAAACTTATTTCAGAGGCCAGAATGCTCGTTTCAGAAGCCGAGACGTTCATTCCAGAGATTGGGACACTCGTTTCAGAGGTCGGGATTTCCGTCCCAGAGGTCGGGATGCCATCTTAGAACCTTCTGGACCAAGAATGATCATTTTGACCTCAAAATGACCCCAAATATTACAAATATCTCTAATGATATTCAATAAATAAAATCATCATCATGGATAATCAAAATAAGTATCAAAGGTTTTACAAAGCTCAGCATTACCTCATAATATTAATATGATGGTTTTTCTCACGAAGTACGAACAAGCATTCATAAGAAAATATATTAATATGTGAATTCTATTATGTTATAAGCTTTGGAGACGCCGCTCATTGAGACATAAAGGACAAGCTGAGAGTGTGTGAGGAAGTTATAATAAGAAGATAACGTTTAGATTTATTATACCATTAGTATAATAATATGCATTGGAATCTATGGACGTAGTCACTAAATGTGGCTGATGTAAAATACTAACTGCAATTACGGCATGTCGTGATAAGATGATGTGTGTGTTTGTGTTATGCCTTGATTATTGATATAAAGAGGATGAGTGAGTGAAAGGAGTGTAAATCTATAATTGATGAGATAACTCCGTGGTATAAAACACAAAGAGCGTTATGTCTATCGTATATGTTATACAGTGACTTGGTGGTGACATTCTTTCATCGACCATCTGAGGTCGTTTTGGTATGAGGGTGTAATACCCGAAAATTTTGAGAATTTAAAATTGAATATATAACATACGTACAATACGTATGTAAATAAAGCGCGAATAAAAGGCATTACATATAACGTTACGAATTAAAAATAATCGCGCATAAAGGTTATAGATTTAATCCAAGAAAGTATTTGATTATTAAATCAAATATGACGATGAAATATTTAGGATAATTAAATGAGCATAACGACAATAAATATTTCAAATAAACGTTACGAACGAATAAAGTTATAATTTTATAAACGTTGCGTGTAAGAGTTAGCGATTTTAATCCCATAAATAATGGATTATGACTCGGGATGTCATATTCTGGTATATGAGATAAATTTATCGATATAAATAAATTATCGATGAATTAATATTACGAAATGTAGGCAAATAATGAATTTAACGAGACGTATTGTGGGACGGAATGTGGGATATTTCTCACACTCACCTAACTTCTCCACCTTCACCATCGCACTCCCCCTGTTCACCATCACCACCTACCATCACTCACTCACCATCACACTCATCCCCTCCAGCGACTACCGCACATCATCCTCCTCCAACCACCAGCCACCAGACGTGCCACCGCAGCCGCCCACCATCTTCAACATCTCATCATCTTCATCGTCCTCGCGCGCAGCCGTCCTCGCTGCCGTCTTGTTCTCCAGCCGTGCCACCACCACCAGCTCCATCACCGCCGCGCCAACATCCTCTTCATCATCACGATCAACACCACATCATCATCATCATCATCATCATCATCAAGCGCAGCTGTCCTAGCCGTCGCCAGTAGCCACCATCGCCATCGTCTTGTTCTTCACCACGCACGCCACAGCTGAACATCATCACCATGTCGGCCATCCACCAACCACCACCATCATCGTCTCCAACCCACCAACGAACTCCAAGCCCCTGCGCACGCTAGATCACATCCCTGCGCGTGGATCATCGCCGCCAAGCTCGCCATCATCGCCACTAGCAGCCTCGGCATTCCGATGATGTTCTCCGACTATCAACACTTCCAGAGAGGTGATTTCGGGTGGACAGTGAAGGGAGTGGGGCTCGGGCGCTTTGGGTTTCGAGATTTGGACTTAAACGAGCTCGAAAACACTTTGACAAGTTTCTCAGCCAACTTCCGGCCAAAGTCCGACGGCTAACGGCGACGGCGACAAGGACAGAGCGGTTACAAAATTCGGGCAGCGAAGCAGTGACGTTGGGTATCAAAGTTGCTAATGAATACTTTAACCCTCAGTAAAACTAGGGTTAAACACGCTTCAAAGGTAACCTAATCCCTCTCGATCTGTTTCGTGCTTAATATTTCATCAATATGATGTGTTATGATGAATGTGATGAGAATTGTACCGCCAGAAGGGCGATGATATGTTTGGTTTCTTGGTTATATGTTAAGGCGATAACGAAACCCTACTTTCGACAAAATACGCATGCGTACGTAAATTTATGATATACAATTCGTACGCATGGAAATATAACATCAAACGTGCGTATATGATCATGTTTGATACGTGATGGGGTATCTAGGGTTGAAATGAACTAGAATATAATCCATTATAATGTATATACCCTCTCGAAAAATAAATAAAAGCGACCTCTAAACGATAAATAAAAAGGAAACGGGGGATGTAGAGCATAGTTGCACTATCTATGTCAACTAATGAAAAAACGAACGAATAAGAAATATTGCATCCCTGAATTGGTAAAGTTGACATTGACGTCCCTTTTGGATCAGTTAGATCATTGGTCGTTTTCCCTGGAAGTATTGAGAAGGTCGAACAATGGTGTCCCTTCTTTGATCCATTGCGATCATTTGTTACTTCTTTGAATAGTCTTGATGGCTTGGATTTTGAGTCATTGTACTCCTGTATTATCCTTTGAGTCATCGTCACGGATAAAAACTTGGTAGAGAGCGATGGGCATTCCTCATCCTCTTCGCATGCATGCAGCGGGTTCTACGCCGTTGTGACGGGGTCACGGGTTGCTCTCTGCAGGGAGGCCCAAATTATCTCAATGCTCGCATACGATGCCTCATTGAATGCGCACAAGACGTCCAAGGCGACGCACACAGTAGACAAGTGCGAAAACATAAACTATTGGATAGCCCGGATGACGATTGACACTTTATCTCTGTACTCCGAATTGGTCAGTATCCTTGGAGTCATTACTTTTGAGTCAAGTCATGAATCCTAAATAAATGCAAAAGAAATGAATGACTTTTAAAAGTGATACGAAGCCATATAAAGCAATAAGAAGCGATGTTGTTTGATATGACGCCCATATTTTTCTATATTTTTAAAAATATTTTAGGCACTTTCGGCGGTCGTCATAATCGTTAGCGGAAGTTCCCTGTAATTGGGATTCATACACCTTAGGTTGCTGAGCTTCATTTGCTCACGGTTATGTTTTTCAATTGCAGGTGTGCCCCCAACAGCACCTGAAGGTTCTTAGTGTGAGCTTGCATGCATATAGATGATATCACGCACTTTCGGATTATACCAGATCAGATGTCTAATGTGTTTAATGTAATAATCGATCTGCATCGCTTCTGCAATAATGTTGTAACTAAAACAGGTATTCGAACTTGTAAGCTATGAATATGGCTACTATTTATAGTTTTCTTGACTTCTATATCCTTAAACCCATTCGTTTTATTCAGCCTTGTCACGGACTGGGTCCGTAACGGCATAACGCTCACGTGTCTTTCGGGACTAAAATCCGGGGCGTTACAGAGGGAAACTCACTGTAGGAGACCTTGGGTTCTGGTTTGGTTCATCCTCTTTTCCGGATATCCCTTTTACTAAAGATGAATAAAGCTCGATAAATTAAAATTGTATAAGTCTTACCAAGGACACAATTATAACACTGAGGGTATATATTGTCTGTCTTTATTGTATTTTTAAGATGATAATTATGAATGTCGGATTGGTATGATAAGTTTCAGAGTGCTGCAACAAAGGACCTAAATAGTTATTTCTCTTTTCTTTTCTTATCTTCTTCTCTCGTGTAACCCCTGATAAGGGGCGCGACACGTTATTGAGCTCATATGTCTCACGGTTACTATTTTTCTGTGTTTTCTCTTCTCTGTTTTTTCAGGAGTTAGAGACGACGGACAGGTGTGATATAGGTTATGGTGCTAGTGTGGATCTACTGTATTATAGTTTATGAACTAAGTAAAATATGTAATAAATGAGAAGTTTCTGTTGTATTTGATAATATTATTGGTTATGTCTAAGTGGATTTTATTTATTTATGTACCTAAATCGGTTAAGTAATTTTTTCCTATCTGGGGTGTTGGGACTCAGCGACAGTGACATCATTTTTATTATTATGTATTAATATGTTATGAAAAATTGAGACGTTAAATGTATTACACTTACCATGGAAGAAGGATCAAATCGTTTTTCTAGACTATTTGTTTCGTTTCATGTTTCGATTGTCGGTTTCAATCATTGTAGACCTTTGCTTTTTCTTGATGGCACATTATTGAAGAGTGATTTCAATGGAGTCATATTAGAAGATACTGAAAAAAATGCAAAAAGGGATGTGCATTTTTTTTGTTATTAATTATTTTTTTTGTTTTTTTAGTTAAGCGCCCTGTTTCAATTATACAGGAGCACTGTTTCATTTTGAACAGTGTGTCTGTATAATTAAAACAGTGAGCCATTTAACCAATGATTCCTATAGCATTTCAAACATGAATATTATTCATATGAATTTTTTTGCAGGACTTTTTCCACTAGGATTTGTCGTTGTTGATAAGGAGACGAATTGTAGTTGGCATTGGTTTCTTTCGGAGCTTCGTTAAGTAATTCCTTTCGGAAAAAGGATCAATTTTGTCTGTGATCATAATCATGGCCTTTTGCAAACTTTTTCCAAAGTATTTTTAGAACATCCTCTTTCATATTGTCTTCGGCATTTGACGGATAATTCAAAAGTTAGATTCAGAGGTGCTAATATGTCGTCGTCATACAAACAGCGTATGATTGATAAGTTTCATAGTTGTGTCTATGCTTCAACCGTCTTTGATTTTTATGATAAGTTGAATGAATTTCAGACAAGGGGAGGTGATCTGGCTAAAGATTTTACAGCTTCGCTTATGCCTTACGAGAGGTGGGCAATCAGTTTTACAGTTGGTTGTTGTTATGACGAGATGACGATCAATGCTGCGGAGTCATTCAATGTCTGGTTTTTGGGCGTGAGGGAGTTTCCTATCACTCAGATGATGGATCAGAATCGTGTCAAGTTAATGGAGTGGTTCAACAATCATCGAAGTGATGCAGAACAATGGAATGGGGATTTATGTCTCAGGATATTGGAGACTTTCAATAATTTATTCAAGAAATCACGGGTTTTTATGGAGCTCATTTTTTAAGTAATGTCGAATTTGACAGCCTCAGTAAATATGAGAGAGAACAGTTGCTCTTGTCGTATGTGACAGGCAAACGATTTTCCATGTTTACATGCGGTCTATGTTATTATGAAGTTTTTCTTGATCGATCCGTATTATCTGTTGAAAGTTATAGGAAGAGTTATGAGACTGTCATCCATCCTATCCCTTCATCAGTTGTTGACCAAATAGCTTCGTTAGTAGATGTGGAATTAGCCCCGTCTTCTTCGAGCAGGCTTCCTGATCCGCCCCAAAAAAGACGTATTTCGTTGAGTGGTGAAGAGTTCGGGGGTATAAGTACGAGGTGCAAAAAGATTGGACTTCACAATAGACAAAGTTATCGAGAGACGATTTAAAAGTTTTTTTTGTCTATGTGTAGGTTCTTTCATTTGTTAAAAAAAAAAAAAAAAAAGCCTCATGTTGGATACTATTTAATGATTTTTTTCATTTCTAAAACTATCATGTTATCAATTTTCGATAATGCATTGTTGCACTGTTGCGGTTTTATTTTTAAATATCAATAGGCACACTGTTTTGATAATAAATCCACACTGTTTAAATAGAACAGTGCATCTTTGTAATCTAATCAGTCCAGGTGAGTACTTTGATGATGTTATCAAATCCAAGGGTGTTGTTTTTAATTTGACAATTGTATTTGTATTTCTATTCAAATATTATTATTTGATTTATTTTATTTTTATTCAATGGTTATGCTTTGTTCTTTTTTTTTTTTTTTAAAAAAAAAAAAGCAAAACACAAGGTGCACTGTTTGTAATAAACCAGGCGCCCAGTTTATTTTAAACAGTACGTCTTATAATAACTTAAACAATGTGTTTGTTTATTTTAATGAGAAAATGATAAGTAAACACGATATTAGAGATCCAGACAACTAATTAATTTTTTAATTGTACTGAAAAGACATTGTTTGTACAAATCATCAAAATATACATTACTCGAGCATGTTTTCGTCTTCTTCCTCTTCATCCTCCTCCTTTGCAGGCTCTTTGAATTTATATCGTGAAATCAAAGTCTAGATCATTTTTGCTCTGTATCGTCGCATTTCTTCCAAGGTAGAATGTCCTAGATCCGGTTGTCCATTTGCAAGCAATTCTATCTATTGGCATAAGTACACTCCACAGTGTAGATTCTTTTGAGTTGCAGCCTTCTTGTTGATGTTCAATTTCGTGTTGTACTTCTCCTTTTCTTCTTCTACGATTTGTGTGCCTTCATGTTTTCTTTCTGCACATTCAACAACACATAGAAATTAGTTGACATTATAATGATTCATTTTACAATATCAATAGTATGTGTCAATTAATATTTGTTTCTTAGGATTTTTTCGACATCCCTTGCATAACTAACTTTTTGTTTTTTGGAGTTGTGTTGGGTCCACGTATTTTCTTCGTTGTCGAATACCAGCAACGTTCAATGGTATGCAATCCCGCTCTTTGCTCCCTCGGATGAGTTCATTGGGAAGGTGCCACCGGTGCTGATTATTTTCCTTCATTGACTTCCTGATTGTGTTTTTTGCCCCGATTCCTCTTTTCAAAATATCTTGCTGCGTCACATTACATAATCCAATATCAGTTTTTGTTTTGTTAAATTTGTTATTAAAATGTAAAGAGTAAAGGCATTTCAGATAAGTATTTGGGAGTGATTTCTTACCCAACATTCCGTATTGTATAATGTTATCTGGTCTTTCAATTGTGGTTCTTCCAACATCAACATACAGAAACTCGATATGGCATGGTTCGTCAATGCTCCATCATTCACAATTGAATACAGGTCTTGAATGTCGACGGCACTCTTAAATTTCATCACATGATAGGTGAGTATCAAAAAGAACCTTTCTCCATAAGATCAATATATTATTTTGTTACCTATTTTATGAAGGAGGCACGATAAATGAAAATAAATCATACGCATTGTTTTAAATATAACAGACGCACTGTGTTAAATATAGCAGATGCCCTGTTTGAATCAAAACAGACGCACTATTATAGTAATTACAAGCTCCCTGTTTTCATTTATGTTTTGTCCTAAATTAGTGTATATTGTATATTTCTTTTTTAAGTAATGATAAATATAACAAAACGTATGAATAATACAAATTTAAGTGTGTTACAAGAATACTTACTTGGGTACTTCTTCTATCATCCTTTCGTATTTTTCCCGTGCAGTATCGGTCATGTACTGAGTGACTTTGAGCGCATCCTTCTTCACCTTCTTCGAGGAATTATAGATGTAGTTGCAGTTTCGTTTTTTACCTCTTGGTCCTCTTTTTTTAATCTCCTTCACCATTGATCCCCGAGTATGACTAGTTTTCTTCCTTTTTGTTTGTTTTTTATCAACCTCTTCTTCATTGTCGGACTGCAGTAGTTCATCTTCGCTACTGATTTGAAGTATGGCGTCATCTTCTTCCTTCTTTTCTTCCTTAACAGCGGAGTTATTGTCGAACAATAAGGTTTTGTATTGCGTCACTATTTATTTTTCCTTTTCTAGTTCGTCTCGTAGTTTCTTGATTTCCTCCTCTTTTTCAAGCATATCCTTTTTGATTTTTTCCCGCTCCTCGTAGCCTTTTATCACCAGCTCCACCGCATGAGTCATCTCAACTTTCATTCGTTCCCTAGCTTGTGTTTCATAATTAAGCTTGGGGTTGTTCATTTGTTTTTCTTATTGCAGTTGTTGAATTTGTTTCAACAAGTCTTCAATGTTGAGTACATTTGAATCTGATGTCCCTTCTTTTGGTTTCTCCATTGTTGATTCCCTTAGCGTCTCCAACTCTGATTTTTTTGTAATCAATTTAATCTCCAATGAAATGACCTTCAAAATATATAAGACGTGAAACATTTTGTCATTTGAAAAAAACAGGGGTAAGAGTTAAAAAAAAAAAAAAAAACAAAAAAAAAAAACAGTGCGCCAGGTATAAACAAGCAGTGCGCCAAATATAAACAAACAGGACATCAGTTTTAAACAAACAGTGCGCTAGATATAAACAAACAGTGTGTCTTAAGTAGTACATACAGTGCGTCAATTAACAAATCAACATTGTGATTTTTGGAAAAAACAAAAGTGCTTACTTTGTCGTTCTCTGATAACAATTCGTCAATTGTTTTTTTATGATTCGTTAATTGCATCTCCGCCTGTTGCATTGCCTCGTCAACTTTGCTTTATTTTTCGCATGCGCCATTAGTATAATCATAAAAAAAAATAAAAATTGAACAACCAAATATAAAATATGCTTGAAGTGCCGACCGTTGAATTAATTAAAAAGAAAAGAGTTCCGCATTATAATTCGTAGGGATGGATCAGCAAGGCCCATACCCTGTCATTTGCAATGCAGCCAACCTAACATCTAGTTACACAAAT
>JAOVYX010022538.1:0-14495 GCA_035668315.1 Drosera spatulata
AACCCAGTCACCCCCCCCCCCCCCACCCCCTCTAGGTTATTTCTGGGACTTTCAATTGGTATCAGAGCCTATCTTTCCAGACTTAACCGTTATTGGAAAGAAAAAGTCACATCGCTTTATATCAGTTTGCAAAGAAGTTACTAACAGTTTATTCTTGTGAAGATTCAATCATGGCTCATCCAAAGTTACCAAAGTGTCCAAAAAGTGGAGAGCCACCTTCCTGCTCCTTCGACAAATTCAACCATTGGAAACTGAGAATGCTAGCTCATTTAGATTCTATTGACGAAATAATGTATGACATTATTACAGATGGGGCTTATGCTCCAAAAATGCTAGATCCAATGGATGCCACCAGAGAAGTAGACAAGCCTAAGTGTCTTTGGACGAGAGACGACTGGGATCTGGTGTTGGTAGACAGAAGGGCCAAAAACCAGATATACAAGGCTCTGGACAATGATATGTTCAAAATTATGGTCCACATCAACACAGTGAAGGAAGCATGGGAAGCACATGAACGAATCCGTCGATGTTAACTAGTAGAGCTGTTGGCGTTGACTCTCCCCTCCGACAGCCGCTGTCCTTCGCCTTGTGGCGTCGTGATGGTGATGAAAATGATGACGGCGAAGGTGTGGTGATGAGACGATGATGATGATTGATGCGTTGGCGATGATGGCGGCCGAAGATGGTGAGGATGTTGGCAGCTGCTGAGATGGCCAGAGATGATGGAGAGGAAGTGGAATGGAGTGAAGTGGGTGAGTGCGGGAGAAAGGTGAGGGAAGTGGAAGAAGTGGGAGAATTAGGTACATGTGGGAATTATCCCACATTCCGTCCCACGATACGTCTCGTTCAGTCCACTACTTATCCAAATTTCATAATATTAATTCATTGATAATTTATTTGCATCGATAGATTTACCCCATATACGAAAATATGACCTTCCGAGTCATAACCCATTATTTATGGGATTAAAATCGCTAGCCCTAACGCGCAACGTTTATAACGTTATAACGTTGTAACGTTATTTGTTCGTAATGTTTATTGACGCGTTCGACTAACCATCCCAAATATTCCATCGTTATATTTGATTTAGTAATCAAATATTTCCCTGGATTAAATCTATAGCCCTTTTTGCGTGATTATTTTAAAATCGTAGTGCTATATATTCATTTTTAATTTCTCAAAATTTTTCGGGTATTACATTACCCCCAACTTTTAGGAAGTTTCATCCCCGAAACTAAATTTAAGTAAAGATAATTGAGAACTTTCTGGAAAAGATGTGGGTGCTGCCTCCACATTGTTTCCTCCTCCAAAGTTGCCTCTGAGGTCAAATGTTTCTCCTCAAAACTTTTATGATCTCTGCCTCGCATATGCCTGAGGCTTGTAGTGTTTGGACATTCTGCCCTGGTTAACCCTTTTAGCTAGCAATATTATTTAGTTTCGTGCTAAGGGATGTTTTTACTTTTCTTTTCTTTTCCAGCAAGAAATACGCTCCTTTTGTCAGTCGATCCACAACTTTCAAGATTGAATTCAACCCATTTGCTGTTGTTAGAAACCTATCAACAGAATCCATATCAATGAATTTCAACTTTCACAACGATATTTTCAAAGATTGTAGTAAACCCTATGTTTTTGCACTTCAATCTTGTCTTATAGACATATATCGTATCTCGTCGCGAAATTCTCAAATTTCAAATAAAGAAGTCAATCCTTGCTTAGTTCAATATTTCTGAATTGGAGCGCAAACCTTCATGTTGATGGCTAACGGAATTCTCCATCGTGCTTACTACCTTAAGCTTTCAAAATTACTCATCATGATCCTCAAACAATGAAAGATCATTGAATGACATTAAAAATTTATAAGAACCACAAAGTAGTGCTTACTACTTCCACATAAAATTCAAAAGCGTATAGGCCAACTCCCAGCACGCATGATCATCTTTAATCTGGAACTTCGAGAATCAAAAATCATGAGCCTTTGAAACAAGTGTAAACTAATCCAAAAATTTAATTGAATGTTGCTTGCAACATAATTCAATTAAAATAGATAGCTTATAGTCGATGCCATTCTTATCATAACAATAAGCTTATTCGTGAGTAACTTCAAACTTCTTTATCCACAACCCAGCACGTTGGCTCTAATTTTACAATCTTGATCACTCGAAGCGTACATAAATAGTTCCTTGTCATTACAACAATATGTTGTAGTCATCATGAGCTATTCTCCAGCAATACAGCTTAAGTGTTCATAAAGTGCCTCACATACCAGAAAAGATAAAAATATACGCAATTTAGTTTTGATTTAGGCTTACCTCTAATCAACTTCACTTTTGCATTAAACCCAAGGCAATTGCTTTTAATCGGAGCTTGAGTCATTAGACTTCCGTATTTAAAATCAATTCTCATGTAATAACTGATCCAAAAGCGGCACCCATTTCAGTCCAAATCTCGTATCTTGGATTACCCAAAACAAATCATAATTGCTCTTCAATCGTACATGCATAAGCTGTCTTAGCAGAACTAGCAGCACTAGCAATACTAATAGCAAAAGCAGTACTGACAATAAAAGCAGGACTAATGGCAAAAGCGGTACTGACAGCAAATGCAGACCTAAAGCAACACCAACAGCACAATGGCATAGGCAACACTACCATCCTATAAGGTAGCACAGGCAGCCTAAATAAGGTAAGTAAAACGCTTTTGATTTTATCCAGTGGCAGTTTACTGTTAGTTGTGAAGCAGTAAACCTTACTTTATGAGCAATGTACCGCATCAAGCTCTAGAAAACAAAAACTTAGTATAAAGTCATGCCCATGAAATGCAGGTCTTTACCTAGATCTCCATCTATCAACATGGCAGAGATTCAATCAATTCTTAATGATTGATACAGCTTTGCTATCTGATTGTTTCAAGGCATACCAACATCCTTTAGCAAGCGATACGTCTTTCTAGCAAAATTATTGTTTCTATATTTTCGACATCTCTAACATGTTTTCAATATTGAGTTATTATACATAAACCATTAATAAGATCTCCCTGGAACACCTTGTTATAATAGCCATGGCAATATATATCCCTTGTCAAATGCAACCAATATTTCAAATCCGAAACATCCAATGTGCCAACACATTCTTTATGGCAAGGAATCTAGTTTTTTAAGATCACAAATTTCACAAAAGTTGAACTCGTCTCAATGACTTATATAATCCATGATTTCGATGTCTTTCAGCTTATCATTTTTCAGCTATTGATATCAGCTTTTGGGTTCTTCTAACCAATATGAATTTATGACCCGAGATTCATTAGACCAATCTCATGGATTGTTTCCAGCTTCTAGCATTTATACTTTATGTAAACCAAGAAACTTTGCGAATTAATATTCTTGCAACCTATCCCGATCTTGAGCATATGTTAACTTGAAATTGAATTCCAAGAAGGAAAATTGAGGATGATTCTTGACAAGATCAATTCTTCTTCTTTGAACAAGTGATCGATTAATTCCAGTCTTGCCTAACCCCAAAGGTCTGTTGCTCAACCCTTTAGATATCATATTTTCAGCATCGGTCAGATCCCTGTCAGACCATGCCTATCGTTTTCAATCAGCGTTCAGGTCATTAATTATATATATATATATATTGACAAATCATATTGCGACTTAGTTTGTCTTCAATTGAGACTGGTGTACTTCATTTCTGAAAGTTAATTGATGTGCAATATAATATTAATCAGACACATCAATGTCCAGCCCAAGTCAGCTTCTTCCTTACGGAGCCATTATAGTTGTTGCTTCTCGTTGCAACAAACACGACACATTAAAGTATTTAACTCTGCAATATCAAGCTGATTACTTCCTCACGCTTGATTTGCACCAACTCATGCTTTAGTTCTCATGACCTTTCCAGTCAAGTATTTCGCACCTCTGGAGTACATACTCATTTATATACTCAATCCATTGGACTTATGGTTCTCATCTTACACTCAATGCATATGCAATCCTATAAATTTGGCTTATTTATCTTTCGTGTTTTCTTAACATCTATCCCAAAACCCCTACTCTGATACCACCTTGTAACGCCCCGGGATTTCCGGACCGGATGACACGTGGACGTTATGCCGTCACAGACCCAGTCCGTGACAAGGCCAAGTAAACCGAATGGGTTTAGGGGTATAGAAGTCAAGAAAACTATAAACAGTAGCCACATATATAGCTTACAGTTTCGAATACCTGTTTAGTTACAGCATAGGTGCAGAAGCAATGCAGATCGATTATTACATTAAACAAAATAGATCCTCTGATCTGCTAATACGTCCAAAAGTACGTGATATCATCATCTATATGCATGCAAGCTCACACTAAGAACCTTCAGGTGCTACTGGGGACATACCTGCAATTGAAAAACATAACCGTGAGCTAATGAAGCTCAGCAACCTCAGGTGTATGAATCCCAATTACAGGGAACTTCCGCTAACAGCTATGACGAGCGCCAAAAGTCCCTAAAATATTTTTATATATATAGGAAAATATGGACGCCATATCAACCAGCATCGTTTTACATTGTTTTATATGGCTTCGTATCGCTTTTAAGAGTCATTCATTTCTTTTGTATTTATTTATGGTTCATGACCTAACTCAAAAGCGACAACTCCAAGGATATGACCGACTCGGAGTACAGAGATAAAGTGTCAATCGTCAGCCGGGCTACCCAATAGATTCTATTTTAGTACCTGCCTACTCTGTGCGTCGCCTTGCACCTATTGTGTGCATTCAATGAGGTATCATATGCCAGCATTGAGATAATTTAGGCCTCCCTAGCTAGTTCTCACCCGTGACGTTGACTCAGAGAATTATATTGGAGTGCAATGACTCAAACAAAGCCACCAAGGCTATTCAAGGAATGCAACAGATGATCGCAATGGATCAAAGAAGGGACACCATGTTCGACCTTCTCAATAATTTCAAGAAAAACGACCAACGATCCAACGGATCCACAAGGGATGTCAATGCCGTCCTTATCAGTTCAAGGAGGCGATATTTCTTATTCGTTTGCTTTTCATTAGTTCACATGGATAGTGTAACTATGCTCCACATCCTCCGTTCCCTTTTTATTAATCGTTTAGCGGTCGCTTTCATTTATTTCCCGTGAGGGTATATACATTATAAGGGTGCATTCTAGTTCATTTCAGCGCCAAATACCCCACCACATGTCAAACATGATCGTATATGCAAGTTTGAGGTTATATTTCCATGCGTATGGGTTATATATCTCAAATACGCATTCAGGTTTAAGGTTCGATGCACAAAATCGATAATTCCCTGGCCAGAAATCGATAAGGTTTAAGGTTCGTGACTGACCCAGTCATGGCCGCGACCCAGGATGGTTGCGGGCGCGACACCTTTGCTGCCCAGATCGTGCAGTAAACTCACGACCGATGGCCATGGATCCCTCATTTATCATCGAAACGCATACAAACCATTGC
This sequence comes from Drosera spatulata, assembly GCA_035668315.1. Classification (NCBI taxonomy): domain Eukaryota; kingdom Viridiplantae; phylum Streptophyta; class Magnoliopsida; order Caryophyllales; family Droseraceae; genus Drosera; species Drosera spatulata. The sequence continues at coordinate 5,476 of JAOVYX010022538.1, forward strand.
ATACACATCATTCACAGCATATACACATCCCAAACATGCACGGACGTGCTTGAATCGTGTGAATGAATAAAAAAGACGTCTCGAACGAGTAAGGTTATCTCGATTAACAATGATCCTTGATGCACACGATCACACGAATGAATCCGTCGATGTTAACTAGTCGAGCTACTGGCGTTGACTCTCCCCTCCGGCAGCCGCTGTCCTTCGCCTTGTGGCATCATGATGGTGATGAAAATGATGACGATGAAGGTGTGGTGATGAGACGATGAAGATGATGATGATGATTGATGCGTTGGCAGTGATGGCGGCCGAAGATGGTGACGACGTTGGCGGCTGCTGAGATGACCAGAGATAATAGAGAGGAAGTGGAATGGAGTGGCAGTGGGTGAGTGCGGGAGAAAGGTGAGGGAAGTGGAAGAAGTGGGAGAATTTGGTACATGTGGGAATTATCCCACATTCCGTCCTACGATACGTCTCGTTCAATCCACTATTTACCCAAATTCCATAATATTAATTCATCGATAATTTATTTGCATCGATATATGAAAATATGACCTCCCGAGTCATAATCCATTATTTATGGGATTAAAATCGCTAGCCCTAATGTGCAACATTTATAACATTATAACGTTGTAACGTTATTCGTTCGTAATGTTTATTGGCGCATTCGACTAACCATCCCAAATATTTAATCGTTATATTTGATTTAGTAATCAAATATTTGCCTGGATTAAATCTATAACCCTTTTGGCACGATTATTTTAAAATCGTAACGCTATGTATTCATTTTTAACTTCTCAAAATTTTCCGGGTATTACATGTGCAAACTAGTGAAGACGTGCGGCACGGAGGAATTGAAGCAGACGTGCAAACTGCAGTGGCTGTGTAGATGAGGGATGCACCTAAAGTAGTGCAGACTAGCGACACACCTGCAGACGTACGGCAGACTATAAATCTTGCAGAACAGCAATTAACACAACCACTTGCAGTGATCGATGAAGGTTCAACTTCAAGGACTCTTCCTCCTAAGATACTAGAAGTAGCAGCCCCTACATGATTCCAATGTTGCTTTGACACTCATAAGGGCAGGAGCAGATAATGAACTGCAACAATTCATACTAGGTTCAATGTTGAGCTTCGAGGAAATCAGAGAAGGTCCTCAGGCTCTATTCAGAAAGGAACTGATGGTGAAAGGCTATACACGAAAGGAGATTGAGGACATTGAGGCTGCACTTCGAACCATGGAAGGACAACACCACAACAAGTCTCTACTGAAACTGCTGGTATCTCCATCACAGATATCACTGCAGATAAACCAGCAACAACAACAGCCATCACAATAAGGGAACCTGCAGCAGATCAGCCAACCTCCATAACTTCTCTAGTTCCATATGACGATGATGATGAACCTCAGATAATTCAAGTCAAAACCGCTGAGGAAGTTGAAGCAGAGGAGGAAACTCCTGAACAAAGGCAAAGATTGGAAGAAGTCCTCCAACTAATTGAAGAACTGAAGAAGAAAGCCCAAGAACACAGGGCAAAGACGGATGCTTTATTAGGAAAGCCTCAAAAGGAGTCAATGCTGCAAGAGTTTTCTCAACAACACAAACTCAGAAGGAGAAGAACAGTAGAAAGCAGCACACCTAAGCCAACTCCCACAGAAGAAAATAAAGAACAAGTTGAGGATGAGCTTGCAGACGAATGGAGGAAATTGGATGAAGCTCTTGAAGCGGTTACAGAAAAGATCCGCAGAGAAGCTGCACTGCACAGAGTCACGCAACAGACAACTCTGTAATAGACTGCTTCTCACACCAGGCTACAGAAGAGAGTAGCCCCTACACTATCACAAGCTACTCCTTCCTAGAAAAGGAAGACCTCAACGAGCAGCAGGCCAAAGTTGATTCCTTCAGGACCTCGGCAGCTATTCCCTGCTCTTCTAGATGGAACCAAAACAGTGATAGGGGATATCTCAAGCATGACTAAGGAAGAAATTGAGCAGATGGTCCTACTACAACAGTAGGCTACTCAGACAAAAAATAGGTATGGCTGGAGCTCAAAAGAATAATTGACAAACACGTTCGAGCTGCAACCCTTGAAGTCCATGAGTACCTCTCCAGACCAGAAGTAGGCAGACCACCATCTCCAAGAGGTGATGATGATTGTGGTGATGAAGATCAAGGGGGAGACAGTCACATTGATGAGGAGCTCATTGACGAAGTAGCCAGGGAAGGAGTCCCTCAGCTAATGCAGAAATCCATCCCAGTGCAGACCAATGCAGCTGAAGCAACTATCGCAGAGGAAGCAACTACACTAGAGGTAGAAGACCTCACTGCTAAGATACCTGCGGACGAGGCAGGGTTAAAGATTGCCCCATCCACTGCAGTCGAGGAACTTACAGAAAAGGAGTAGACCACTCTAGCAGATGCAGATGGGCATACGAGCTTGGCTCCTGCAGCAGAGAAAGTACTTGTAGACGAGCAACTGAGTGCAGCTGAGCCAACTACAACATTCCTACAGACAAGCCAATACGTGCAATTGAGTAACCCCTTCATCCTTCACTTGCACAAATTGGTACAAGACATGCAAGAAATGCAAATTCCTGAGGTTAAAGAGTAGACAGAGGCAGAAAGATCATCAAAGGGAATGGCTCTCTCTGTTCTCCGCAAACATTTGCTGGATGACACTCCTTCAGTGCCAAAAGAAACGAGTCAACAAATACAAGGGGATATCTCACCAATTCACATCCAATTTACCCCTCAGTCCTCATTCGGTTTCGAGAAGACCATTGAAGGCCTATCTTCAATTGGCTTCCCTCAAGGTCTGCCGTATGGAGCAACCTCCAACATCCCCATGACTCCTCAAACGGCAATCAGGAGTCTTAAACTGGGAATGGAAGAAGCTAAGCTACCACAACACATCGAAACTACGGCGTCAACAAGAACCAGGTCTGCAACCAGGAGGAAGCAGATTGGAACAACACCAGAAGCCTCCCCATCCAGCATTGATGAGAGGCTCAATCAACTGGACTAGAATCTCTACGAAGTCAAGCAATGGACCAAGGATGCTCTGCATAACTTTGCAGATGTCCTCCATCCTCTTGTAGAAGACCTTGCTACAGAGAGAAAGAGGATGGAGGAAAACTTTGATATCTTTTATGAACTGCTTGAAGGGTTCTCAAAGGCACTGACCAAACAAGATCAAAGGCAACCAGCATCAGTATGAAACACTATGTAAAGATGACCTCAAAGTACAATCTACTGCATAACACCCAGGCTGTCAAATTCAGAAAGCTGCAGACAACCATTCAGGAGATGCAAAGTCAGCTGCAATACCCATATCCTCAACAATGAAAAGCGTCTTACCATGCTAGAGTCCAAAGTGGATGCAACCATCAAAAGATCAACAGTTGCACGTAACAACATGGCCTCAGAGCTAAAGGCGTTAAAGGAAGTTATCAAAGACCTCACCTAGAGCTTGAATGCAAACAAAAAGGGGGAGAAGTCTAGGCCTACAACAGAGAAAACTTCTACAGCAGAGAGGTCTAGTAGCAGACTTGCAGTAGAGCGGAAGCTGACTCAGGAAGAGCGAAGCCTCAACAGGAGGCAGCCCCAAGGTTTACAGTAGAAGGGTCAAGCGGCAAACTAGCAGAGCAAGGGTCCATGTCAGCAGCATAGCAACAATGGAAGAAGCAAAAGCACAAGCGGCCTAAGATTCTGTAGCAGGACTATCCTTCCAAGAGAGGACGAAAGGATTGAACCTTAGGATGAAACGTAAGTCCTCTACATTCTATAAAAAAATTTTTACTTAGCAATGGATGTATAAGTGTTCTTGCTGCTTTAATTTCTTAGAAGTTTTTTTTGTATCAATTTAGGGGGAGATTGCTAGGAATGTGCAATCCCTCCACTTGTATAGAAATTGATGAACAAAACTTAGACAGAAATTATGTATGTTTTAGATGCTTAGGATGTAATAGTTAGTTAAGTAATTGCAGACTAGGGCCGCAGATGCAGCAGAGTGCAGCTGGGTGCAGCAGGACACATAAGTGTAGTAGAGTGTGGACAACCTGAGTGGTGCAGACTACCAAAGGGACTAAAATTTACAAGCCAAAGATCAAACACATACAACAGCAAAGTGTCCCAGTGTTCTCATGATTTAGGACTCTTCCTGTGTTCAAGGCCAGATCCAATAGCAAAGTGAGTATGCCATATCGCAGTGCAAGTATGCAAGCTGAATTGCAGAAGACTGAGTGCAGAACTGGGTGCAGACGAGGCTACACTAGCAGGCTGAGCAGATGAAGTCTGGAAGCTGTTGAGTGGGAGCTAAGTTGCAGCAGACTGGCTGCAGTACTTGGTACAAGAGAAGTTGGATAAAGACTGGGTATGAAGACTGTGCACCAGAGCTCATGCAGCCGAGGTCTAGAAGAGGCTGACAGCAGGGCTACAGTAGAGGCTGCAACAGAGGTGCAGTAGAGATTGCAGCAGAGGCTGTGCAGCAGATGCATGCAATAGACCTGGTGCATGAGGCTGGGTACAGTATGAGTTGTGCTGGAATGGAAAGGAACAAGGAAGGGGTTAAAAACAAGAAGCTGGGGCAAAGGTGATGTGTACTGGATCGGAAAGGGTGAAGCCAAGTCAGTCTACTGCTGTAGAGGATAAAGCTATCACTATCAGATAGTCCAATCACGGGTTCTGGTTCCCTGAGCCTATAAAAGGGGACTCATAGCTCAGAGAACAAGATTGACGAGTCTGAGAAAAGTTGAACATCATTTGAGAGCTTTGAAAAGAAGAAAAGCCTTGAAAACGCGTTGTACATGAGCTAAATTGAAGTTTCAGGATTTGTGAAAAAGGTTCACTAGTCTGCAACTGAAGCACAACAACTGCAGTAGAGCACTGCAAGATCTAGGTTCTTCATCCTTTAGCAAGCAAGATCTTGTTCAAAAGGGGCAATCTTGTAAATAAGAAACAATAACTAGTTAACCTCCTCATGGCTTGACTACACTGGTTATGACCGAGCGAAGATTGGACTAAGCTTCTGTTACTTGTTGATAGCAGATGTCTGAACCAGTATAAAAATCCTGTGTCTTTTATTTTTTCGCACTGATTATCATTCCTAAAACTGTTAGGAAAGAACTTTAAATCCAAATAGACAAGCCTTACAAAGCTAAAGTCTCAGCTGCAGAACTTGCGCAATACTGCAGCAGACTCAGGCAGTGCAGACTAGCCCATAGCTTCACTGCACTGTCTGGAAAATTTTTGAGATAACCTATTCACCCCCCCCCCCCCTCTAGGTTATTTCTGGGACTTTCACTTTATTTCTCATGATAGTTCCATTTTCATCACTTTTGTTGCTAAATACCCATTTGCATCCTGCAACAGGATAGTTCTTAGGTCTAGGTACTAAATGTCATACCTCATTTCTCTTCAATTCATTCAGTTTCTTTTGCATGGCATTGATCTAGTCACTATCCTTAAGAGCTTCTTTAATCTTTTTAGGTTCTATCTTTGAAATGAAGCATGCAGAAAGACACTCTTCAGCAGTAGCCCTTCTAGTCCTTATTGTATCATTTGTATCATCTATGATATGATCAGCTGGATGATCTTCTATCCATTATCTCTTTCTCTTTCCATAATCATCAGCTGGCATTTGTTATTGGGGCTCTACTGTAGGTAACTCTTCTACAATCTGCTGGGACTCTCTTTTGCGGCTTCCTTTGCTGTGTGCTGCTCTTCTGCATTCTATTCACCATTCATATCAATGTATACTAATGCATTCTCTTCATTGTTTTCTTGTGTGTCTGCATGGTCAGACTCATCAAAAGATACATGAATGTTTCCTCAATTACATCAGTCCTTAGATTCAACACTCTAAAAGCCTTACTGGCAAAAGAGTATTGTAGGAAGATCCCGTCATCTACTTTTGATCTAAATTTTCCATTGTTAACTTTCTTATTAATGTGAATGAAACATCTGCATCCAAAAACATGGAAATAAGTAATAGATGGAGTCTTTTCCTTATACAACTCATATGGAGTCTTGTTGTTTAATTTATGTACAAAGCATCTATTTAAAACATAGCATGTTATATTTACTGCCTTAACCCAATAGCATCTAGCTAATTTAGAGTAATGCAACATTGTCCTAGCAGCTTCTATTAGGGTTCTATTTTTCCTTTCTGCAACCCCATTTTGTTGAGGGGTCTTGGGTGTAGAAAAGTTATGCCTAATGCCATGATCATTGTAATATTGATCAAAACCATATTGATAAAATTCAGTTCCATGATCAATTCGTACTTGCCTAAGATGTCTTGTTAGCACATCACATGTTTCACTTTTCTTGTGCAGAAAGAATATCCATGTGTACCTAGAAAAGTCATCTACAATGACTATTGTGTATATCTTTCTACTAAGGCTTTCAACCTCTACTGGACCAAACAAGTCCATAAGCAGTCGCTCAAGCACCCTTACTGTTTGGTCTGCATTTACACTCTTGAAGCTTGCCTTAGTGTTCTTCCCGTGTTGATAGGAGGCACATTGCCTATCTTTGCAAACTTTTACCTTTGGTAATCCTCTTACTAAATCCTATAAGAGAAGTTTAGATAGGTTTCTAAAGTTTAATTGTGTCAGCCTCCGATACCGGAGCCATGGTACATTTTCTTTTTCGTTTGTCCAGAAGCAAGTGGTGTTATTGGGGGAAGAGTTCATGAAATCTACAATATAAACATTGCCAGGCCTTTTCCTAATAAGCTTAATCTCATTTGAATTGAGATCCCTCACTTCACACAGGCCTTTTATAAAGTTTACGTCATAACCTTTGTCACATAATTGACTGATGGACAATAAGTTATGATTTAGTTCTTCAACATAAGCCACATGTTTAAAGACTAGTGAACCTGTACCAAGGGTTCCACAACCTTTAGTCTTACCTTCCTTACTATCACTAAAGATTACTTGGGGATCAACTTCTTCTACAAAATCTGAAAGTAAAACCTTGCATCCAGTCATATGCCTTGAGCATCCACTATCCAGGTACCATGTTAGGTTATGACGTTCCTGCAAGATATTTCAGTATTGATCATTGGTTCCTACTCAGTTGGACTTGGGTACCCACACCCAAGTTGACTTCTTGGGTGGAGTAGTGCAATGATAGGTCTTGTGTCCTTCCTTGCCACACTTTTGACACATGAACACTTCTGTTTCCAGTAGTGCATAAGGGTTCATGTTGCTGCAGTGTTGGTGCAGTAGGGTACCATTGCTCCCAAGGTATAATAGGGTATAAAATCAATGTTGGCCACAAATTAGGATGTGGAAGTGGTTGATTCCATGCTCCTGTGGGAGGATAGTTTACACAAGCAGAGATAGAAGGGTTGGAGGAAAGTTGAAATTTCTTTCTTTGACTTGATCTTCATCGTTTAGTGTCATTAGCACTCTTCTGCTTTGGTTGGGCAATAGAGTGGAAACTCTTCTATTGTCCTTTTATAGAAGGGTAGCTAGATTGATTGGAGAAGGAAGGTTGATTCTTCTTCAGGAGTTTAGGTAGAATAAGTTTGCCCATCACCTTCCCTGAGGATGGTTTGGTAGGTTGAGGCTCCTTAGGAATCTCAACCTTGCTGATAGAGCTAAGACCAGTCTTAGAGTTCTTGGTTTGAACAGAATGAATTTCTTTGATATCACTTGTTCTTCTATTCCATTTGTTGAACTGAAGCTTAAGTTCTTTGCTTTCTTTGATGAGGTTGATAATCTCAGCTTCAGTGACTTCAAGTAGCCCAGAGATAGACTTATAGTTTTCTGGACTTTTTGTGAGTGGATTTTGAGCTTGTCAACTTCAGTAGCCCTTTCATTGGCTACCGCTAGCTCTTCCTTTATTCTATTTCTCTTCAAAGAGAACCTTGAAATTTCTATTGAAGTTATAGGTTTTCTCAGTGAGTCCAAGAATGATCTCTCTTATCTCTTCCTTAGAGATGATATCAATATCAAAATCATATACCTCATCACTGTTGCAAGCCATGAGGCAAATGAGTGACTTTGGTGCTCTCGAGGGGGTTTCTGAAGCAGCATCTTCATCACCTAAGTCAGTATCACTCCAAGTCTTTGCTGCAAGAGCATTTCCTTTTCTGAAAGGCTTCCTTTGTTGTTGCTGCTCATGTTTCTTCTTTGCAGCAGGGTTAGACAGGGGTTTCCTGCATTGAGCAGCAAAGTGTCCAACCTTACCGCCGTTATAACAAGTATGCTTGATGTGGATGAAATCACACATCATTTTATCGTTCTAAACTTTGTTTTTATTCCCTTTGTATTACCTAAAGTGCATTTTTAGTTTCATTTTCTCCTTGGAATGTTGGTACTGCTATATGTTGTGATTTTATGGCAGATTGGCATGGAAATTGAAAAGAAAAGAGGAAGAATTGCAAGAATGGAAATTCAGGACCTCGAAAAGCTGCATTTCACGTTTCGTCGTCATATCACGTGCCTCGAGACTCTTTTCAGCAAACGTTCACCACGGTTAGCTAGGTTTATATGTTTAGATGCTGTATATAAGTTTTGGGAATTTTTGGACCTCATTTACTATTTTTTAGTTTAGGTTTTTAGGCAAACAGGATTCAGTCGCGGGCGCGACCAAGGCAGGCACGGCCACGCTTGTTCGAATTTCTTATTTTCCTGGTTTGTTAGCAGGCGCGGGCGCGCCTGAGGCAGTCGCGGGCGCGCCTTGGTTAAAACAGATCTGGTATCTTTTCCTCCGTCCGATGAAATGTGTTATGCAAAGGGCCTATATAAACCCTTCCTAGGGTTAGAAAAACACAACAATCAGCAGAGGAACAAGGAGAAACGGCAGAGACAAAGGAGAAGAAGAAAGCCGATGAAAACAAGGGGAAATCAAGGCGGAATCATCGCAACTTCATCCCATTCTCTCCACATAGAGCTTGGATACGTATTGGAATTTCAACAAGCTTTGTATAGACTCTGATTTACATTATGTTCATGACCAGAATGCTATTGAGTCTTTGTTTAATGAATTTCCTTTGCTATT